>JAUJYT010000687.1:0-16203 GCA_033996565.1 Nanhermannia nana
ACTTTTATTTACGAAACTTTTTCTTTTTACAAAAATAAGATAATGTTCAAAAATTAATTATAATAAAAATAATCAAATAAAGTCGCGAAGTCTTAAAACTAAAATTTGTGTTTCAATGACATTAAATTGTTATCTCAATTCATAAAATACTCTTTAACCTTATATTTAATTGAATACATTTGTCAAATATAATAATTTCTAATGTCACTCAAGAATGTTCGCATATCTGTGTAGAATATTATGCATTAATTTAATTTCAATAAATAAGAATCAGATAATAAATAATAAATTTGAAACAGTTATAAAAAATTAGGAAAAAGTAAAATTAAAATTTTGACAAAAAATGTTAGGTATTGCTAACAAACAGAATAAGTGTGCAAATAAGTAAACTGTTTTCAAGAATAAGATAAGATCTTTTTTTTATTTTGATTTTAATTATATTACTGAATGTTAAGCTCATTATTGAACTAAATATTCGAAAATTGACTGAAAAACTAACCCTTAATTGTTAAAATTAATTAAACTCATTTTATATGTCTTATTTATGTAACATATAATTTTGAGAGACTATATTAATCAAAATCAAGCCTTCATTTTGTCAGTAAAGTAGCATACATACAATGAAATCTTATCATAAAATCTTATAAAATTAACATTTTCTAAATTAGGGCTAACTTAAAATCTTACATAAATAAATTAATTTACTTATAACTAAGAATTCAGACAAATCCAGGATATAATTATAAATTTATGTTTCTTTTATAAACATGACATTAACTGCCGGAATTTTTTTGAAATTTCAACTTTTTTTTAAATCTTGAACAATTTTTTTAAACTAAATATTTTTATCTTAAATTTATTGAGTTTAATCGTTAATTGAATTTTTTATATAAACATTTATTTTAGAAATTTATAATAATAGTATAAAAACAATAATTAAATGATTAATATTAAAGTTGTCTATCAAGACATTAGTTATTTCTAAAGTATTCCATTCAAACATACCAGTTATCACACCTGTTAACCTACGATTACTAGTAATTTTAAATTGTAAGCTATTAAATATTCACGAAAAAAGTATAAAATAATAGTCGTTTCATTATTCTTATTCATTAAAGGAATGCACACATGAAAATATTTTCAGTGTTTTATAGCTTTTTAAGAAAATCCGCCAAAATTACTTATTGTAAGCAATTAAATGTAATCCCACCACAACCTTATATGGGTTTTTCAATCGCCTTCTTTTGAAAGGTCTCAAAGTTTTTCATAGTTTTTCATAGGTTTTCATAGTTTTTAATGCGTCAAAAACATTAAACTTCAGTTCAAATTCATGTCTCCTTTACTAATAGGTCGGATTAACAAATTAATTTACTTTTTTATTTATGAACCTTTAAACAATTGTAACTTTTAAATAAGATTTTATGATATTTCAAAGATCTCTCTCTCTCTCTCTCTCTCTCTCTCTCTCTCTCTCTCTCTCTTTTTCTCTTTCTCTTTCTCTTTCTCTTTCTCTTTCAATTTATTTCAGAATATTTTTCAGTCTTCGATGATATTCGAGGTTTAGTTATACTTTCAAATTGTTATTTTCAGGTTATTTTGACACAAAAACTGGTTAATAAACCGTAAGTGTGCATAAGAGCCATTGTGTCTCATATGTCATTCAAAACATATTCAAACTAATAGTGCGACGAACTTTCATTTCATTGCTATTGTGTCAAAAGTCGATCTGCTCTGAATAGTTTATCTCTGTCTTCAAGTTTAATGTCCATATTTTAACAGAATATAATATCATAGCATTCAAATAAATTAAAAGAATTACAAATTACAAAAGTCTGATTATTCCGAAGTTTAAGATTTAGAACTTTATTAAATTAAATGAATGCTATTATATTAGTCTAGATTTTTGTAATATATCGGTTCAATTTGATAGCTTTCTGATACTTATTCTAATTTTCACTATTATTTTAATAATTATTTAAAATTATTATATTCTTTAGTATATTTAATATTAAAGTTTTGCTTATTTTTCCATATTTTTTGCTAATATTCTATTAAATGTCATATATATGAAAAAGCATGTCATAAACATTTGCAAAATAATAATTAATAATTAATTGCTTTCAACAGATTTTCTTTAAAAACATTTTTAAACCTGAAGACAACCCTTAAAAATGGATTTGATCATTAGAAGTCTCTTAATCACAATTTACTCAAAACAGTTATAGCTGTGTGCGGTCATTACATATAAAAATTCGGTCAAACATATTATTTTAATTGAAAACTTTAATCCTTAAAATAACTCTGAATTGAATAACAAAATATAGAGAGATAGACATTAAGAGAAATGGAAAAATGTCACATAGATGTAAAGGCAAACACTATTCAGAATTTCTATTGAAAACTTGTATCTTCTATTCTGTATCGTGAAGATAAAGTCATCATTTTTTAATATAATGGGAAAAAGTTTTTTATTATTGTTGCTGTGATTTAGAGTGAATCGTTTCGAATTCTTCTAAAGTCTTTTTTTCATATTGTTCACTACTATTAGCTATTATATTATTATTATAATAAAATGTAAGTCAACTTTTAGTTGTGTCTCTCGCCATCCCATTCTAGCAAAAGTCGCAATGCTTGAAAGCCAATCACATATATCTGCACAGGTATACCTTCAGCCTTGGCTAAAAAATCTCATTGCTTTCTCTCTTGTGACTTAGTTTTTCAATGAAGCGAAGCGTTACCAACTTTACCAACTTCTGTAACAGTTATTTCTTACATATATGCCGAACAGTAAGTTTTTAAGGTGTAGTGCAACTTAACCAACAGCTAATATGCGATTTTCTCCTGTTTTCAACTCTTTGACTTTTTTTTATTTGAGAGCGAGCTAGCATTACACGAAGTGCTGGATTTTTACAAAAACCCTTTTTATAAAAAAATTCTTGCTTTTGTTCCAACTATTCGATTACTCACTTATTCTTTAAAAGTTTTTTTGTATAAATTATTTCAATGTGAAAAAATGAAACAGTGTTGTGATGTCTATTAAACAAAAGTTTAATCGATAATGGAGTGGATTTCAGTTGACAGTTGACTTTATGAACAGAGATTTATGATTTGGATTGTTTGGAATTAATTGTTAGTTAAATTGTGGTTTAAGGATATTGTGATTGTCAAGTTTTAGTGCATTTGTTAAACGTGAGAAAGAAATAGGACTTACGAGTAAAGACTGTTTTTATTTAATGCTCAAACATTTTATGGTGAAATAATGATTATCTGATTCATGATTTACTGTAAACCATCAAGAAGTTCATGCGTGAAAATGTATAGTTTAGTGAACAAATTATTGAGTAACCGCTCAATTTCAACCCAATTGATTTTTAATAAACACTCATAAGATTTTTTACATTAAATAATGGTTTCACTTTCATCTCTCCTCAAATTCAGTCCAATTTAATGCTCAAAAGTTTTTTTAAAGAAATTTCGAATAATTATAATAATTTAATTGCCCTTTTAGGACAGCATCTAATGACAAGAATGTGGAACCAGTTTATTTTTGAAATTTCTATAACTTATTCTGTTTTATATTTATAAACACAAGTTTTAATATTCAACAAACATTATTCAATTTAAAATCTTATCGAATGAATTCTATTTTACAAAGTCTTGTGACTCAATGCTATTAAAAATTCAATGTATATTTAGTGGCTTATAATCTAAATTACAATCAAGTTTCGCAAACCCAAGACTTTCGAATTCATGAACGGGTATATTATTTAAAGTGATGATTAATATGGAATTCATGTATAGAAACTAAACTTAGCAATTATACAAAAATTATGAGTTCTCTATCTTCTCGTCGCTATCGTGTAAATACAACTTCGAGTATTAATAAACAGTTGACAGCAGTCTCTATCTCTCCGCACAATGTATTGAGACTAATCGCTAGAAACAAATTGAGAGGCAATAATAAATTATCACAATTATTACGTTCAGGCAATTGGGATATAACAACAAAATCAAACAACTTTTGTGGAACTATTGACAGATATAAGCAATTAAGATGGAAAGTATTTATAGTGAACGCTAAACTGGCCGACGGCTCGTGGAGACAGGTATGAGTCCATTAATTATTAATTAAAATTAAAGGCATATTCATTTAAATAAAAATATATTTATTTGGTTTATTAGATTAAAGTTTTGCGGTTTAAGCTTTATCTATATGTAACACTTAATAAATTGAATTAAAGACTGAGTTATTTGACTTTAGGGTCCAAATTATCATTAATTTATATTTAAAAGTGAATTCTCACCGAAATTTCTTTTATTACATCTAAATTATTTGAAATTCAAGTTTTTTACGGATAAGTGAAATGTCTAAATATTTTTTATTGAGTAATAACGTATTAAAAAGTATAAAAAGAAAGTATTAAAATAGTTTGATTGCCGTCAACTTTATAAATAAGAAACATGTCATAATCTGTACTTTTTATGTTCTGCGAGACTTGTGTTGTACGGTGTTATACTGCCGGCAACTAATTTGCTAACTAACAATTGTTTTTTATTGTTTAACTAATTCATGTCAAATTATTTCTTAACCAGTTGTGACGCCCTGTATGTCACGATTGTGCACATAGAGAAAGCGCATTTATTTCAACAAACTTTCAAATTAGTTGTTCTAATAATTTATATCCAGAAAATTTGTTGTAATTTTTCATTTTAGCGAAATTCTCAGTGAAGCGAAACTGCATTTTTGTAAATTATTTTTTGCCTAATTTATGTTCGGTTCTAAATATAATTTGTATTTAATTAAAAATTTTATTAATATACTTGCTAAATATTCATAACATTTATTTATTTAAAGAAATTTAAGATATATTTTTAGTTTTAACGATAATCAGATAACTGAGGAATTCGTATAAATGGATAAATATTGAAAATGTTATATAAAAACAAGTAATGAATATTATTTTTGATTTATAACGTGTTATTAATGGCACTTCTTATAAGTTAACTAGTTAAAGGACTCTTCTTTCCCTCAGAACTTGTGGAGCATTTTCTTGCGGGAAAATTCGAATTCAAATATAATGAATGCATAAAATTATTTAATAATATAGAAAGAAACCTCATATGCATAGAGTGATTAATAATTTATATGGTGGTTACGTTGCACATTAACAATTACATGTTAATTAGGGCTATTATATGAAGACAATATCTCATATCTTCAAGACTTGAGACAACAATGCAAGTAAAGCAAAGAAAAGTTTGTCTTAAATACTATATGCTCTGCATAATATTCTTGTATCGTAGAGATAACTAGTGAAGTGCACAGGCTCAGACGGAAATTTTGAGTCTGGGCTAGCCTAGGTTCAGGTTCGAGGCCCTAACTGTTGAGCCTGAATGAAAAACTTAACAGAAAACTGTGATATTTTGTATAAATTGTCTCTTATTGCAAATATATTATACAAAACAAAGTAAAAATAAATTAATTAATTACAAATCATAAGCCTTTTATTTAAAACAAAGCTTTCAATAAAAAAACATGAAGATGTCTCAATGTTTTAGATTCATGCTCAAGTTCATCTCAACCCCAGAATTTCAGACTCCAAGTCCAGGCTCATTCTATTGCTATTAAGCCTTAAGAGCCTTTATCGGAAACTTCACTTGAATTTACAGTAACTTAATAATTTACATTACAGTTTATGAGTTTCTTATTGAGTTTTGTATTACATACATTAATAATATTACGTATATAAACAGTAAAATGATTGTTAGTTTTGAAAACTTAAAGGCTCAGGGGTGGCTCTAAGGCATTCGACTCGAGCTTAAGGTTCTAAGGTTTTGAGCCTATGCTCTTCATTAATCATAACATATACTGGTAGACAAGAATATGTTTGTGTGTGTGTGGGAGCAATGATTATTGTTTCGGCCCAGACTAAGTGTTTTACTATGACTACTATTATTACATTAGTTGAGAACAGACACAAAAAATGAAGTTTAGAAAGCCTACGAACCTTATCTCAAATTATTATAGCGTTCATAGTATAACCTTTTAATAGTTTTGATGTTCTCTAAAGTTTAAAAAACTCGAATTCATAATTCAGTTATTAATGACATAATGTTTTTCATCTAAAAATATCATTCATAAAATTGAAAGTTATATGCGCTGAAATTAATTTCACATTATTTTCAGAAATAGTAATCTGTTTATTCATCTTAATGTTATTTTCTTATTAATGATTGAAAGCTCTCGATGAATATCAAACGATCAAATTCATGATTTTGTTACGTAGAGAATAAAAATTCTTAACATGATTATCAATTTGTTATTATTATCACTCTTATCATTCGCAAAAAATTGATGATACAAAAGCTGATACATTGACCTTTATTTATGGCACAAAGGAATAGGAGCTATATTAGTAGTCTGAAAGCCTAGTTTATGCTACAATTACAGTAGAAGATAATAGTCAGTAAAATATGATATTAATGCAATGCTCAGTCAGAAAAATCTGAGAAAAATAATCAATAACTAGTTTATTTATAGTTAAGTGAAGTTCAGGTAAATAAATTAACTTAAGTTTAGTATTTTTAGCAACATATCAAACTAATTATCAAAGAGCAGTACTTTATATGGATTAAGAATATTAACTAATTTATGATCAAGAAATAACTTACTGCTATAATTCTTATTATATGACAAACTTAAATTTATGCAGGGTATACAGGGCATGCAGGCAGGGTATGCAGGGTATATACTGTTACAGTACATGTGTTGATAAAATTGTCGGATCTGTTAATTCTCATTTTGTTTATTCTATATAATTGCTGTATTAACAAAATAATTTAATATTCAAAAACAAAGATTTTAAGTTTCGAAGAAGATTTAATTTTATCTAAAACTGGATCAAATCTGATCTTAAGGTAACTATTTTAGAATTTTTCGCGCTATAAAATGCTTACTGTTTTCTAACCAATCCCATCTTCATGACATCAATGGATGTTCCAAACCTGACTATTTGAAAGGAAAAGCTAATGTTAGTAAAGCTCAAACTAGTCTACATTGAAACTAGTGATGAAAAATATAAAAAAATTTAATGTCAATCCCATCCCATAACTTGATAATTATATCCCAACACTTTTTTTGCAATCCCAATCCCTTGAAATTTTCATCACTAGCTTAAACCCTTCAAGAATATCAAAGAAACCAACATATTGAGAGTTCGTGTTATGATTTTTAAAATATCAGTCTAACAAACATTTCATTTGTCATTTGAAAATTATACACTAAACTGTTTTGCATAGTATACAAGTTCAAATCAATTAATTAGAAATCCAAATAACTTCAGTCATTAAAGTAAAATAAATAAAAGTTAAATTTAAAAGAGCCGAGAGATACGGAGACATACTTTTAAATTTTTCAATGGTTTTAATTTATTTGGAAAAACTACGAGTTGTTTTTCTGTGTGTTGTAAATGTTCTGAGAAAAAATTATTTCTTTTTCAATATTGAACTAAAAATATTCTAAAATAAAAAAAACTAGAAATTTAACTTGTTAAACGTGAAATATTAAACTTGTTCAAAAAATTCATTAAAAACTTTTGAATTGATATCTTAACAGATTTTTTAGATCTTCATTTAGTTTCAGTCGATTCGATCTTAAATTAAGTTTTGTTTTGGTTGACTTGAATTCATTCAATTCAAAGTCTTATTAAGTTTTTTTTGTTAATTATTTTCTAATAAATCTTAAAGTTGTCCAAACGAAGGAACAGGTGCTACTGTAGATCAGTGGCAAAACTCTGAATTATTATTTTTGAAGGAAAATAAAATAGTTTACCTTGAAATAGAAAAAAGAAAGGAATTTTTAACTTATGCACTGCTCAAGACTTGTGAAGTCAATAGAAGAAGATTATATTAGTATTAGTACGTGTCAGACCTGAAATAAAGTAGAGAATCCTTTCTGACATGTACTGAATAAATGATGTCTTGTATGTAATTTAGTTTTTTCGTTTACTAATTTCAATCGCTAATTGGTATGACATTCACATAATATTCTGTATTTAATGATAGGATACTAGAGAGGGGTATTGATATTGTTAGGAGTAGGAAAGGTTTTATTATAAGGCGTATTACAGTTTTAAAATACTAAATCTTATGCTACAACCTGTGCATAAATTATTTGGAATAAAATATACTTAACTTAGTTAATAGTCAAATATTATATCGAAATCAAGTTAATTTGTCAAAAATGTGAGAACAATAAAGCCCAAGATTTTAATAGTATGAGTCAGTCAATGATAATTACTTTTTGAAAAGCAAATCAAGTTTTTCAGTTTTTCAAACATTAGTTTTACATGAAGTTGAAAAAGGATTATTAAATACTGCATTTCACACATAACCTCATTAGCATTTATGTGTTAAATTCAGATTATTTGCTTTTCAATTATTTACTAAATAATAGCAATATTTAAGTATATCATTCCTTATTGAGATTATTTGTACCATAAACTCATTTTCGATATCGTGATTAATGTTATTCTTATGACGTGTGCTCTAATGCATGGCTTTTCAAACTTTTTTGTTCTGTGGCCCCCTTAAACCGCCTTAGACGAATTTCAACGTAAAATTAAATAATTGGTGGCCCTTTTCCATAGAAGCTAATGTTAATTTGTTTTATAACGTGGCCCCCAAGTGGGCCACTGGCCCACAGTTTGAAAATCGTTGCTCTAATGCGACCGATTTTAAATACGACATTGAGTTTTCACAAATGCTATTTCGTGTTTGCCATTCACACCACTTTTCTCATCAATCATCGCAAGTAATTTATTAATTACTTTAATTCATTCATTGGTTTTATTAACTTTTTTACAATAAACTCGTGAAAAATGAAAAATTGCGAACTATTTAAAAGCTTTTAATATATAATCTCTATAATTCAATTCAATTTCTAAAGAAATAGCCTCCAAAATAATACAAACAGTAAATATCTAATACATGTTTTTGAAGGTTAAACAATAATAGCTTTTTAGAGATTAATTTCTTGAATTTATTTTCCATTTTGTATATTTAATAACTGATTCTTCAATTGGTGAAAATTACTTTAGTATTTGGCTTAATGTCAATGAATTTTTTAAAGTGATTTGTGTCAGCCGTTAATATTTAATTTTATTGTTCTTCAACTTAAAAGATTTTTATGAATACGAGTTTCCGATAGAAATAGAATAATTGAGATTTTCCTCTAAAATAATCCATATTATCATTACTTTTTATTTATTGACTCATAAGTATATCAAAATGTTTACAAATAATGATGAACATAAGAACCTGTTAGCTTAAGCAATATTTTTATTGTACTTATAAAGTGTTTCTGGCTTTCTGTGCTGTTATAGATATATATTAGTTAGAAGACGATGAGTTGTAGAAATGCCATCTCAAAATCAAACCATTATAATTAATCCATTAGAGCCAACACATTCATCTCAATTCTTGCACTCAAGACAGCTTTGATTTTTAATTTTAAAATAAGAGAGTGCTTAATATGACTGAAAACATTGATTGTAAACTAAGCAGTCGTAGGGTTATAGACGCTTTTTCTTCCTGCAAAGCACTGAATTCTTGAAACAAGACATTTTATTCCTTTATAATGGTTTAAAAAACAATACCCCTTAACAAGTGTCTTTGTTTTCGACTGTTTGTTTGTAATACTGTGTCAGTGTTAAGGCCAAAGTGGTATATCTCTAAAAGTTTTTCACTAAAGGGCAGTTTTTCACAAAATAATTCAAAAGTTTTTGCGCTTATGACCATCACTAATGAGTAAGATTAAAGAAGCCGCATTTCAGAGCTGATTTAACCCACTTAAATATAATTTATTTTTAATTAGAATAATACTGTATTAAATAGTTTAGTAATAAAAAATTCATTTTCAGATTTGTGAAATGTATACCTGTAGTATTCTTAAATATTTATAGATTATAAGCTAAAGTATTAAAAACTCCTACTCTGCATCCCCTACACCTTCAGTCAGATTTCGTTAGAATCTACACTGCCTCCACTCAATCTTTAATTCTGGTTTCATTTCCAATTCATTCAATTTGCTTTAATTGATTCCACCTCGACCTCCATGGATGTGGAAGTGCTTTTTGTCGCCCATTATAGATAGCATTTCAATATTTATTTATTTTGAGGTCCGAAGTATGAAATCCCTAATTATAATACAAAATATAAAAGTAAGGGAATTAAAGAAAGAAACTCTAAAGAGAAAGCAAATACATGTATAGAAAAAATCGAGCCATAAGTTGAACGCCTTTAGGCATCTATAGCTCGCATACCAATTACTGAAGATTCGTTTTTTAGTTTGATATGAAAATAATATAACTGAAAACCGAAAGAAGGACACGACTGAAAAACTAAGTCCTTGACACCACAGGGGATTCAATTAAATGAATTTTCTATAAATGTTAGGTCACATCTTATGCATTATTGTTTTTAATTGATTCAGTCGCTAATGTTTTGACGCAATGCTATTCAAATTTTTAAACTAAACAAATAAAATTATTTAGAAATCATTTCTCAACTCTTCTCAACTAATGCGAAATTAATTCGAAAATGAGTCACTAATTCAAACATTATTAATCAGATTTAAATGAGCTGTAAATAAATTTTTAGTAATAATGAATTTTCATAGCTTTAGAAAATTTTTCAATTTTTATACATTTTTTTATTACTTTACTAATGAGAATACGATTTTTCCTCTTATACCACTATTGATAATGAATTTCTTTTTCTTCAATATCACTTACAAGTTTGACATTAACCATAAATTTATGTCTCATACAAACGGGTTAATTATCAGTATTGCACAATAAATAAAGTTAATCAGAAAATTATTTTCCCGCTTCTAATAGTACGCATCCTAAACTTAAAAGTGAATTCTCGATTAACAACACTGTACTGTACCTGTTTTGGGTAATTTATATATATTAGTGTAAACTTCATCATTGTTAAGTATTTTATTTTATTTTTAAAAAAAGATATTGTGCAACTTATTTCATAAAATTTTACGTATATTACAGTTTTGTTTCAATAATTAAAATTATTTTAATTTTAAAGAATTAAACGTTGACAGAAATAAAAGATTTCTTTGTTATGAGTTTTTTTGTCAGAATCTTCTATTGAATAAAAACTCAAATGATATCTTCAATAAAAATGATATAATTAGATATTGTTAACAGAACCCAAATAATTGTATTGGGACCAGATTACCAATAGTATTACTCAACGGTTATTATACAATATTTGTCGTTCACATAGAATATCATAAAATAATCAGATTTTTTATGTTAATCCAGTATTTTGTGATTAAGTGACTGAAATTTATTCATTATCTATATAATTAAAATACATTAATAATTTCTTTGCTCTTATTGTTTAGTTGACATCTATTATCTTTAGTTGTTTTTCACCAAAGCCTACTTCAGAAAAGTAAAGATTGTTTAATACAAAGCTATTTGAAATAGATTTGAATCAATTTGATTCGTGACTAGAAGTTCATGTCTTTTCAATTGAAGAGAATTAAGAAGAAAATATAATCTAAGACAACATGTCATTTAACTACAATTTGAGTTCAAAAATAATAACTTAATTTCACTTTTCTTGACTTACATATTATTAATTCAAGTCATAAATAGAGCAGTAATAAGTACTTCAATAATTGATTTGGTTTAAAGATTAAATCGTTTTCTTAAATAATTAAAATCAAACTTAATCCTTAAAATTAAATTAAGCATTCATTTCTTGAAATAAATAGTTTTTTCAATTATACATTGGATTATTACTATTAATGTAAGCTCTGCTCTTATTTTTTCAAAAGCATTAAGTAATTCCCAGATAAATAAAAACTGATTTAATGATAGAAATATAAATATTAGTTATAAGTTAATGCAATTGCTTTCATGTTATCTGATTGTGAAAAATTCAAAAACTTTTTTCACTGCATCTCTTACTGTCCTTTATTTATTTAATGGCACTTTTACTCTCTTTATAACGCAAAACATGTTTCTTTACTGCTCTACTCTTTTTTCCTCATTTCGGTGTCTATTTTCATGCTTTGATTAAAGTTATGCAGAAATTAAATTAATTCAATTCGCTTTTCAAGTATACATAGTGTGTATTTACAAATGCTTTTACAACGATCTACTCTTTATTTATACAAAACTTGTCTTTTCTATAAATATTCCATCGAATATGAGATATTTCTCAGATAAATAATGTTCAAAATATGCAAAATATTAAAAGATATTACACAACATTTAGTTAAACTCTCGCTAAGTCAAGGACAAGAGGAGGACGTTTAATGCTTTTTACTTCAACTATACTTTCGGTTAACATCGGATAAGTTGGTACCATTTGATTGAAAATATTTTGGTCTAAATTTAAATAGGATATCTACAATTTTTAATTAAAATCTAGTTTCAAACAAATAGTGTAATTTTGTTAATGAATTCTAAGGTGTGGCACAATTTTTAAATCAATGAAATTGTCTTTTTAGTGATAATATTCGGTTATATAAGCTGTTGGTCTTATTAGCTTTTTTCTGTTTAATGCTTCTATTTTTCAGAGTTTTTTTAAAATATAGTGGTCATTGTCATAACTAGACTTTTGCTCTGATGGGGGGCTAAAGCTTAAAAACTTTTTATAGCAGAGCTTTATTAAAAATTCAAATTAAATAACAAAATTTAATTTTTGAGTGTATTTATTAAATGCAAAACTGATTTGTGCTCAACACTAGAAGAATAAATAATATTTAACATGATATTTAATCATTATTGTTTAAAGTGAAAGTCTGTCGTTTTAAAATGCTTTAAACTTAGTTTTTAGCTTATTTAATATATTCAAACTTCTTTCTTATTTTTTTCGTTATCACAACGTTAAAAACTTTGCAATATTGAAGATGATTTTTAATTGTAAACATGTTATCGGTAGTATTATTAGCGCACCTTTTTAAACAAATTTTTAGTCTAATTTTGAAGATTCTTTTTCAATATTCTTATGATTCTTCATTGATTCTTTAGCAATGTTTAGTTTTGCTAAACCCTTTGTTTTTATTTAATGTTTTGTTATCTCCTTTTAGTCGATGGCTTCACTAATACTATGTCCGCAGAGAGTAAAATACATGTGAAGTATGGGTAAAATCTTTCCGCGAGCGCTACTTCACTTTTACTTGAGAAGTAAAAGTTTTTGAATTACTTGTGAAGTATTCTTGGCTTACTTTCCGCGAACGCTCTTTTACTTGAAATCATAGTAAAAATCTAATCTGTTTAAGTTTCTCGGCAGAGGTCGTTTTTTATTTTCAATATTTCTTTATACTATAATACTTACACCGAACGTTCTACAACCTACTTCACAAGTAAAAACTTGAGAAATATTACTCTCCGCGAACATAGTATAATAGTGGTTTGATTATTGTCATCAGCGTTGGACAGGAAGGGTGTTGTGATAGGTATCCTTTCCTATTTTATCCAACAATGGCCTTTCCCATCGGTGTATAGCCAGGAAAGGTCCATTTTATTGGATATGATAGGGTAAGCATCACAACAACCCAACCTGTCCAACGCTGATTCTCATAAAATTAAGGCGAATTCAAGAATTGTAAGCTTAAAATAACACAATTTCTAAGCATAACGGCCTAATTGGCCAAACCTTTGAGCATAATTTTTTTGCTATGTTTAAACGTAAAAAATAAATCATTTAATGGCTTTCAGAATAGCCCGAAAAGTCTCGTTTCTAGTGGTTCGCAATAACGAGTACCTGTACTTTTCCATTGAATAAATACTTTAGTGTACTTAAAAAAATTGATAGCTCTTTCAACCCTTTAATCTCTCATCAATAGATTTTCCTCATGTTTTACGATATTTTTAGTAAGATAAACAGTGCCGTAGCAAGCGGTAGGGCAAAGGGAGCTGTAAGTAACCAGAGCATTTTGAGAAATTCTTTGTGACTTATCCTGCCCTTCATAGAGATATTTTTTAGATGATTTTGAACTCGAATTTGCTAAAAGTCATTAGAATATGAAAATCTATTTTTAAATTTATTTAAAATAAAACTTTAAATTTAGAGAATTTTTTAGATTCTTAGCTCCATCAGACATAAAATCCTAGCTAAGGCACTGATTATAGAGCCTGTGGCTATAATACAAAAAAGTGTTTAAAGAATCCCAATCTAATTATATTATTTTAAACACATTTTCCATTGGATTCTCTGATTTATGTTATGGAATAAATTCCATTAAAATAATATTTTAATCGAAAATTTTTATTTGACTGACTTTGTAGAAGAAAAATATATTGCATGAAATTGGTATCAAGTTCTCGGATAACTTATGTTGAGATAATTAGTCACATGAATTAAACTATAAGTTGGTTTACTTTACTTCTTAATTTTGATAACTTAGTATTGGCTTTTGGTGTAATTCTAGTGCAACTCCCATCCGATGTCATATAGCTTTGACTATTTTTTATCACATTCAAGGACATTACATAATAAATCTTGAATTTTCTTTTACTTCATCGCTTTATGCATCAAATACACCTATTTTTTTGCAATTGTTCCGAACTTTTTTCAAAGATTTCCTGTTGATGAGCGCGATAGTAATGAATTTGATATTGATTACAGTGACAGAAAAATGCAAGGCGTGTATACGTGTTCTGCATATCCAGCCTTGTAATGTGTTTAGAGTTTATTATTTTTCAACAGTTTTTCTTTCAAAGTCGTTCAGGACATTCGAGAAAGATATTAAAATTTTTGTTTTGCAATTGACGTGAAATTATTATTAAACTGTCGCTTATTTATTAGAATTACTTATAGATATTTTTATCATTGATATACTCATGTGATATAAATTTATATTTAGGATCTAATTTATAAGTATCCTAAAAAAGTAGGCGCGAAAGTATGTGGGTTTCAGACATAATTTTTCTTCATTACTATAAGGCTTTTCTTTGTTTACTAACAACACATTTTTATATTATATAATAAAATAATTTTTTGTTTCTTTTATTAATATAAAAGTAAAAATAAAAATGTGTGACAAGAATGCAATCCAATGTTTGCAATCGCATAAAATTCAGGTTAAAATTTTTTAAAATAAGTTTGGGTGGAGTCATCTTTTTTATAATTTAGATGATGCGAAACCCCTAAATTGTAGGAATCTTTAAGTTTCAATTTTATTTGAGAGATATGAAGTTCAAGTTGACTTAAAAGAAATCTTCCCACATCTCATCTCACTTTAAAATATAACTTTCTTTCTTCTAAGATTACTGCATAATAAACTTTATTTTGTATGCTATGTTACGCCAACAGTGCTTTATTGATTAGACACTAAAGTCTGAGTTATATGCAATTCAAACGAGACATATGAAAATTATTTTACTAGAGTTACACTAACCTCTAAATGCAGCCCACATTGTTGTAAAATATATTATCAAAAGACTTCATGTAAATCGTGCGTTTATTTAAATGTAAATAATTTTTCTTTAAGTGAATTTTAATCTTTAAAATGAATTGTTTTTACAGATAAAATCCATTTAAAATTACTAACTTATAAAGTTGTGGATAATTCTGAGTTCTCTACAATATTTGAGATTTATATACAGATAATATTATTAAACACTTAATGAGATGATAATAGAAAATAATTACAAGTCAATTTATATATAAATACTACATTTATATAGTATATATGCAGTATATACGGGTCAGGCTTTAATAAAGAGGATCAGCGTTTTTAAAATCCTAAAATATATACCGGAAAGTGCGGTATTAAAGCCCACTCCCTATAGAAACTCATGGGCTTATAATAGAAAGATGGGCTTCTATTAAGTTCCATATTTAAAGAAATTAATACAAAAAATTAAACATTTATTTCAAATAACTTTAACAATATTCTTGTTTTTATCAATACTATTGGATATTAAATTTCTTATTTCACGACAATGAAGGTTGTATTGATCACTAGAGACAAGACTTTCGGGAGTCAAAAAGTAACTTTTTCGGGGGTCAAAATGGCATTTTCGGGAAATTTCGGGAACAAAGTTAAAAACTAGACCGTTTAAGTAAAAAATTAATTTTAAAGAACTATCATTTTTATTGAAAATTCAAAATTTGAATAAAATGCATGCAATCAAATGAAGTCATAAAATTTAATCATAATTG
>JAUJYT010000688.1:0-16190 GCA_033996565.1 Nanhermannia nana
AATAATAAGCATATAATAAAGCATTTCGGTTACATTTTTATTATAATAGTAAATATCAATATATTAGTTATAACTTTACCAGAACTTTAGGACACTATAAGTAGTAAATATATTATTTAATAAATATTACATTTGTATAAATAATTTGTAATTTATTTATACAAATGTATAATATTGTAATTTATAAATATGTATTACATTTTACATTAATTTTTAAAATTAAAAATATTTAAGTAAAGTTTGCGCTCTTCAGAAAATACTATATTAAATAAATGTATTTTTAATCACAATTTGAATCATTTGCTAATTCAATAGTCTTTATATTTTCTTCAATTATTTCTTCCAATAGATTTGCAGAGAAAATAGCATTCGATTCATTTGAACCGGTATTACAATTATCCATAATATAGACCTTTTCAGAACAGTACGACTCGTAAGGAACTAGACTTTTGTATTCTTCGATTATCTTTTGCGGTGACTTTGGAGACAATGACTTTCGTTGACTTCTGGGACTCGACGAATAAGACTTTGGTGACAATCCATGTATTGAAGAGAGAGTGAGAGAAGAAGCGGGAGATTGTGTGGAACACAAGGAAGTGATCGGAGAGAATGAGACAATAGTACCGCTCAGACCACTACTCGACTGCATTAAACTCTCTTCAGTCCACACCTGAGAGCGTTGTGATTGAGAATACTTTTCACTGTTTTCACTGTTATTGTCGTCCAATTGGTCACTATTTTGTGGCGTTTTATTCATTTGGTTCTCATTTCTTGTTATTATCGATAAACTGCTTTCTCTTGTCTTTGAATTCAAACCTAAATGTTTTGTGTCCTGAGGTTGTGTTTGAGACGAAAGCTCTTTAGCCGTAGTGTAGGATATGTTCGACTTAAGGCTTAATGTATCAGATCCTGAATGAAGAGCCAAAGCATCCAAATAACTATCACTTGAATTCATAATCACATCGTATTCTTGAGATTCAATGTCTTCGCTCTCATTAATAATAACTTCATTTGTTTCCAAAACTTGAGATTCATTTTGATTATTATTATTGTTTTGAATGCTTTGAGACATGACTTTCTCGAAGCCATCAATTAATATACGTTTCGCTAAATTGTATTTTTGATTGCAATCCATTTCTTCTGTAATTGTCATTAAATTATTGATTAATTTTTGATCAAAACTTTGAACAATTGATTGCCATAAAGAAAGTGATCCATTGATGGCAAACACTTGCGGACCAATCGATTCAATTATTTTCAACATTTTATTATTACTTGAATTCATTCTTTTATTTATAATTCATTTTTGTTTTTAATAAATTTATTAATTATTTAAACCAATTCAATAAATGATAGCATTTAGCAAAAGCACAACTGTTATGAGAGATAAGAGAACTGACTGTATGACTAAATGTCAAACTATTTTCAATTTTACTTTTTCACCAGTAATACAGGTAATGGAGTGTCAGCTGTTCTCCCATTCTATTCATTTGTTAACATTTTTGTACAGTTTATTGCGTTTTATTTTAATTATATATAATAAATAAGTTAAACATTTTAATCGATTAATATATTTATTTATTAAATATTTTGTTGATTTTATTTTCTATTTTATAATTAATTAAATAATTATGAGTCGAGTTATAGATGAAAATAATTAATTAAAATAATAGTTTAGTATTTATATTAAAGAGAATTCATTGGATTTTTAGTATTAAAATACAATATTTGAGTCATATGTGGATCACATGTTCTTAAGCGGGAACCGCTTTATATCATATCATTACATGCTTTTCAGTATAAGATCTCACTTATAGTTAATTTTAATTAAATTATTATTAAATTTTGGTTTGTTTTTAATATAGTTTTTAATTAAATTTTAAATCTGTTTACAAATTAATTAATTGTTTGCAAAGACTTTGGTATTAAGTGTTAATTAATTGTAAGTATTTTTATATTAATTAAAATTTTTATGTAATTAAATATATTGTAATTCGTTGTGAATTAAATTTGGATTAAATTACAGTTCAATATGATATTGATTTACAGTTTATTCAATTATTAATACTTTAATACTTAATAATAATAATTGTTTATCGATTGAAAACAACTCTAATACACAACACTTTGAATAATATTAATATTTGCCTCAAATTAATTAAAATTATTTAAAATTAATTGAAAATTAATTTAAAACGATTATAAAATAAGTAAATACTAGCGGTATATAAAAGGTAACGAAAGTTATGGACTTATATATAAAGGTAAACAATTATAAAGTTTAACTATTATTTAATTAATATTAATATTGATTTAAAAATTTGAACAAATATTTAGTAAACTATTTTGTTATTATAGTAATGACAGGAAAGAGAAACTAAATTATTAAACAATTTATAACAAATATTTAGTTATAAACGATTGGTTGTACTTTGCATTCAATAATACAAGTATTGAACGAATCAAATGTTAAAATTGATGAGAAAAGTGAGTCTAAACTTGGATTCGATTACTAATTAAATATTTGCTTTTAGTAAATGATATTTTATATCAATATAAAAAGTTTATTCAATATTAGAACATATAGTGTTTTGTTTGAATTGAGTCTCATTTAACGCAAACGCTCAACTAATTATGCATTTACTGTATTACTTGTCTGTGTTTATGATTTAATGATTTTCGAGTAAATGAAATGATAATTATTATTTGACTTATATTAACAAGATTTGCGATTGTAATCACTTTTAACTTTGATGAAGCCATGTTTCTGTTGTCAGTCCTAATAAATTAAAATGACTTACGATATGTTGACAAATGGTTTTAAAGCATTTTTTAAATGTTAAAGTTTACAAAAAAGATTAGTACTTTTAATATTAATCAAATAGTAAATCAATGCTTGCATTATATCTTTATGATAGCATAGAAAGCATATCATATACTCTTAGCTCAGACTTATCATATGCAGGATATTGTACTTTAATCGTATCAATAGTAGTGTCTATTAATCGAAAGTAATAAAATTTAGTAATTTTGTGTTCAATGCCATTTGCAGTTCAAAGGCTTGTCTTAAGCAAAAAGTGTCAAAACTGAGAAAACTCTCATCTTTTGTCTCTCTTATCAGTCATTCTATGATTGGTCGCTCTTTAAGTACAAAAGTTGGCATTTAAATAGAATTAGCACACAATCGTTGGCTACAACATCAGTGAACTCCAAAATGAAATATATTTTAGTAACTGGTGGTGTCATTAGTGGTATTGGCAAAGGAGTGATCGCCAGCAGTATCGGAACTCTTCTCAAAGCGTTTTCACTCCGCGTGACATCAATTAAAATAGACCCTTATATTAATATAGATGCGGGCACTTTCTCTCCTTACGAACACGGTATTCATCACTATATCCAACTATTTTTTACATTTTTATTCTAATTTTATCTCATTTTTCAGGTGAAGTGTTTGTTCTCGACGACGGAGGAGAAGTAGATCTCGATTTAGGCAATTATGAGCGCTTTCTAGACATAACTCTCCATAAAGATAATAATATAACGACCGGAAAGATCTATCAGCACGTCATCGAAAAAGAGCGTCGCGGAGACTATTTGGGAAAAACTGTGCAAATCATTCCTCACGTGACTAATGCTATACAAGATTGGGTCGAAAGAGTGGCTCTCATACCTGTTGACGATCGTTCAAATTGCGGATCAGGTGACGAGCAAAAGGTGCCTCAGGTTTGTGTCATTGAATTGGGCGGAACTATTGGTGATATTGAAGGCATGCCTTTTGTTGAGGCGTTTCGACAATTTGCACGACGGGTCGGAAAAGACAACTTTTGTTGCGTTCACGTGAGTCTCGTTCCACAGCCAAAAACGACCGGTGAACACAAAACTAAACCAACACAAGTCAGTGTTAGGGAATTACGAGGTCTTGGATTATCACCTGATTTGGTAAGTTTTCATTTGCTTTATATTAATTAAACTTAAGTTTTTGTATTGATTTCATCATTAAATAGGATGAGTGACAAGTACTTGAGATAAACATATGGAACACAGATAAAAATAATAGAGAATTTATTTAATGTTAACATCCTTTAGCCTTTAATGTTTGCTGAATTGATATTTTTCTGCAATTAATTGAATTAATAATTTAATTATATATTTTTCTTGTGCTACCCATAGATCGTGTGTCGCAGTGAAAATCCAATAACAGATGGAGTGAAAGATAAGATATCAGACTTCTGTCACGTCGATCCCGAACAAGTTATTTGTATTCATGACAAGTCTTCCATATATCGCGTGCCATTAGCTTTAGAAGAGCAGGGATTGGCTCAATATTTTGCGAATCGACTCAATCTTTCGCTTCCAAATCCATCGGGAAAGCGTTTGATGTGGAAGTGGAGGGATTTGGCGGAAAGATATGATAATATGAATAAAGAGGTTAATATCACATTAGTTGGAAAATATACTAAACTAGAAGATTCGTACGCATCAGTAGTGAAATCACTACAACACGCGGCCTTAGCAGTTCACCACAGGCTGAATCTCACTTACATTGAAGCCGCAGATCTTGAACCCAAGACTCAAGAGACCACTCCTGTCAAGTATTACGAAGCGTGGCAGACATTGTGCAAATCAAAGTCAGTTAACTATGAGTTTACTTATTTTTCTAACTGATCACTCATTTATTTATTTATATCAGTGGTGTCTTAGTTCCGGGGGGTTTTGGTAATCGTGGCATTGAAGGCATGATACGGGCCATAGAGTGGGCGCGAAAGAACAAAAAGCCATTTCTTGGTGTCTGTTTAGGTCTTCAATGCGCTGTCATTGAATTTGCCCGCAATGTGTTGGGTTGGACTGAAGCGAACTCTACAGAAATGGTTCCGGAGTCAACAAAACCTGTTGTGATTGATATGCCTGAACATAATTGCGGTGATTTGGGCGGAACTATGAGAGTAGGAAAGCGCCAAACATTGTTTAATGACGGCGATTCAGTAATTAAGTTATTGTATGGAAACGTTTCTTCAGTTGAAGAACGACACAGACATCGATATGAAGTAAATCCAGAATATGTTGACTTTTTCAATGAGGCGGGGATGAGGTTTGTGGGACACGACCAGACCGGCAAAAGAATGGAAATAATGGAGCTCTCCAATCACCCATACTTTGTTGGTGTCCAATACCATCCCGAGTACTTGAGTCGTCCTTTGAAACCTTCGCCCCCATATCTGGGCCTATTATTGGCCTCAAGTGGCAAACTATCGTCTTATCTCTCGCGTGGTTGTCGTTTATCTCCACCACACGGAAGCGATAACGACTCGTCTGACGACGACTTTATAATAACCAGAGAATCGACTGAATTTCCTAAAGCTAGTGATACACTATCGCAGGCTTCTAATTGAGTATTAAAAATATATTAGTTGTTAAGTACTGTACCTGTACTGAAGTTCTATCACAAAATAGAATGACATTAATTTAGTTTGAATTGTTTCGCACTAATAATCAAAAAATCTCTTCCCTCTTTCGGTACCATTGGTCTAATTTCGCGATTTATTTTATTTTTGTTTTATATGTTTACTGATCTGTAAACGATCGGGTTTTGGTCACTCCGTAATGATTGATGCACTTGTCTTATAAACCTATAGAATACTCTCCCAAACAAATTCATTGGTTTTGAGATCTATTTTATTAAATGCATTCATGCAATACTTAGATTATAAAAGACTGTATTATTCTATTGACTCACTTTACTTAATGTAACATTTGCTGAAAGTTAGAAAGTCTTAATAAAATATATTAAACATAATGATTGTATTGTTGTGCAATATCTTATTGGTTTTCACTGGTTATGCCGCTGCAAAGCCTTTAGAGTTGGGTCAATCGGTTTTCATTGCAGGCCAAGACTTGAACGAAGAAGAATCACATCCATATCAAGTGGTTGTGAAATCTCCTGAAACGAGTGCAATGGAAGTGTCAGACGATGATGAATACGAAGAGACAGTGAGAGTACCTGTCAGAGTAATTGCCGTTCAGCCAAAGTTTATTAAAGCACAAAACAATGATTTGACTGCATCTGCCAGTGACTTACAAGCGGCGGCCACTGGTTATGGACATGGAGGACATGGAGGTCATGACAATTCAGGCTGGCTTGATATGGGAGCTTATAGTGGCGGATACGGCGCTTTCGGATGGTATGCTGACTATCCTGTCGGTGGAGGCCATGGTTACGGACGTTAATGTTTCGGATATATCTTTTATTTATTGTTTTGCTTTATTTCATAACTGCATTATTTAAATCATTTATTTTCTAATTGAGTTGCGCTTACTTTCAGTGTCAAAATTAGATCATTTTCAGTAAATATACAAATAATTATATTTGTTTAAGCCTTAAACTCGACAACTTTTGTTTTAACACTTTTGTCAAATGTTTTTTGTGATAATTTATTTTACTTTTTAATATTAAAATCTCATTCTTTAGCTGTTCATGAAATCTAATATAATTGTAAACAATTTGTATTTTCTTATGTCTCGAGTCGAAG
Organism: Nanhermannia nana; assembly: GCA_033996565.1. Taxonomy (NCBI): domain Eukaryota; kingdom Metazoa; phylum Arthropoda; class Arachnida; order Sarcoptiformes; family Nanhermanniidae; genus Nanhermannia; species Nanhermannia nana. Next base: position 6,528 of record JAUJYT010000688.1, read on the forward strand.
AAAGTTAGAAATGAACTCTATTTAAAAGATTTTATTTTCTATAACTTCCTTATTATTATCAGATTATTATTATTAAGTCATTTGTTCAATAGTTGAACAACTATTAGCGTGTAATGAAGTTCTAATAGAGTGATCTTAAATGGGAATGAAGTCAACTGTGAATAATGGTTGAGAAACTATTCATTTTTAACACTATATTATAGATAATTAACACTTATTTTTTGTTATTTTTGTAACTTAACTATTCTTAAAGTAATGAAATTAATTGATTAAACTTAATAATAATTTTCTATCAGCTTTTTAGCAAATAATTTGCACTTTTTTTATTGCCTTTTATTGAAGAATTGTCGCTAAGCCTAAATGTCTGGTATTTATATCAATGACTATTTAAAGAGTAATGATTATTGTTAACTATGATACTGTTTGTGATTTGCTTTTGGTATACTCAGCAATATTTCAATCTTTCAATAACTCTATTGTAATGGTTATGATATTTTTTTATTAAGTTATGGTATAAAGAATTTATTAATTGTCTTTCTAATGGTTTAAAATTAAGTCCTTTTTAAAGCTTTCATTTATTAGAAAGTCTGAATAAACTGAAAACTTCTAATTTTTTAATGTAATTTAGTATTTATTTTACTAAAAAGTGTTCTAATGTCATGAGAATTAAATAATAAAAGGTGATAGTAATGTGCTCTTAACTTCTTATTGATAAAAATTCAATAAATCCTATATCAATACAATAATTTATGGATAAGTTTAAACTCTTTTAATAAGTGAAAAAAAATTATTCTATTAGTGATTGAATGCCAAAGCTTTTCGGTCAATATTTAGACCTTCTTCAGGGCTTAGGTAAAAGCTTTCAAAACTAAAATATGATTTCATTACAAAAATACATATAACAGTCTTACAGTATATATAATATAACTTTTCGATTGTTGAATGAGTTTTTTATAGCCATTTATAAATCGATTCCACGTTAAGATAGAAATTGTTCTTTATTTTTGTTAAGTAAAGAGACTTTAATTTGATGTACGGAATGGCAATGTTTTCATAGTTGCAAATCATATACAATACCTAATTATTAAATAATGTATTGATAGCGCGTTCAATACATATTCAAAATATAATTATTGCAAAAATACACTGTATTCTAAACATACTGTAAATCAAAACTGATTTGTCGTTTAATTAATGTGAACAAAACTCGAGTCAATTACTGTATAACAGATATTATAGCAATCTTTTAATCTTTTGAACAAAAGATGTCTAAAAAGCGAATGACAGTCAAAGAATCTGCAAATGATTTTGGGTTTGAATTGTTTAAAGTTTTCATAAGTCGTCATCAGAATGAATACAAGAACTTATGCTTTTCTCCGTTCGCTGTATTCACTTCGCTGGCAATGGTTCTCAAGGGAGCAAAAAAGTCGAGTTCATCACAATTGGCAAAAGTACTTCATTTGAATGATTTCAATAACAAGAAGCAAATGTTTGAAGAGATTCAGGCTTTGAAACAGTCAATAATTACCGACAATCACGACATTATACTGACCGGAAATTATGTTTATGTCGACAAAAGTATTACATTAAAGCGTGAATATAAGGACGAGTTGAGAGACTATTTCGATGTGAAGCCAAAAGCTGTTCAATTCAGTCAAATTGAAGAAACAGTGAAAACAGTGAATAGCGATTCGATGGCGAGCACTGATGATGTGATTGACGAAGTGATTGCAAACAAAGACATCAGTGATAATAAGAACGTGAAACTGATGATCACAAACGCGTTCTTCTTTCGGGGCTTTTGGACCACAAAGTTTGAATCCATCGAAAGACAAACTTTTAGTTTTGCGAAAGCACTCAAATCCACTACAATTGAAATGATGAGACAGTCAGGATTTCACAGATATCTATACAGCGAAGAATTGAAGGCACAAATAGTTTCATTAGAGTACGTGACCAGCGATTTAAGAATGATTGTCGTCTTACCAAAAGAGGAGTCGAGTGATGCCATATATTTGATCAATGAGTTAAACAGAGAGAAGTTCATTGAGATATCAACTAAATTAAGGGCTAAGAAGAAAGTAAGAGTTGATGTGACGATACCTCGATTCGCATTAGACGCTCAAAAAGTGTCTCTTCAGAGGACAATCATAACTATGGGAGCCATCGATGTGTTTGACGAGTCATTGGCTGACTTGAGTGGTATGTGTAATGAGAAGATTCATTTGACTAAAATAGTTCACAAAGCGTTTATATTAGTTGATGAAAGGGGTGCCACAGATCCTAATGTTCACCTCAGAGGCTATAACAGAGACCAACTCAAAAACAAAGACAAAGACAAACTCAAACAAATTGTTATATTGAAAGCCAATCATCCGTTTGTGTTCATTATTTATGACAAACCATCAAAAGTGGCCGTATTTATGGGTCTATTCGCTGATCCGCGAGAAATACTTGAAGTGATTCGAGAAAGCGATTTAACTCCTGAACAGATCAATGATTTGCTTTCCAATAGCGAAACAAAAGCCAATTAAAACATTAAATTGGATTCACTTTTCTTTTAGTTTAAAGTTTTGTCATTTAATTCTTATATATTTTTAAAATTAGTTTTGATTTCTATAAAATTATCACATTTTGAAAGAGTTTTAATGCCAATAAACAAGTTTTCATCGATTTTTACAACTTTTTGTTTCTAAGAATTAGTATTTTTAAAAATAATTTTAACGCAATTAAAATATAGTCTTAACTTATAATTAATAAAGATTTCTATTTATTACTATCTATAAAAGTGTTTATTATTTAAATTGTGTCGTGTCTTGTGCTGAGTCCATACATCCTAAGCTCTACCTCTTCACTACTGGTCAACAATACCCAGAGTTTTAAGAAATAATGATATAATTTCATTGACGAGTGATATTTCATTCGCTTAAAATAACTGATCCCTAACCTAACACTTTATTATTTTTTACTAAATATAATTTTATTTTATCAATAAATGGATTTAATTATGAACAGTGATGGCAAACGCTCGAGCGGAAGGCGCTCTGTGGTGAGCGCCGAGCGTTTAAGTTAATACATAATTTTTTATACACAGATGTATTTAATGTTAAAAACTTTAATTTTTACAAATTGTCGATATTTTTAGTAGAATTTAGACATAGAAGCAACAAATTATGATTATATTTTACTCATTAGACGGTCTGTTTTGCATTTTAGTGATGACTAAGGACACGATTTCCAGAAAATATGAAAGTTTGTAAACATATAGTAAAATAGATATTACATCAAAGCAGTATATGATCCCGAGTTTAATCAGGCTTTATAGCAAAATACGATTATGTCTACTTGTAATGAATTTCACTAATTTACTTATTCTAAATTAAAACAATAGTTAAAAATTTTTGATAATATAATTTAGATGTAATGCAAATAGAAGAGCAGCAAAAACGAATCTGCATTTATTATGAAAAGTATGAGTATACTAATTATGTAGAGGGGTCACAAAAACTTAATGATTTTCCGAGACTATTTTTTTGAAAATTGCAAAATATTCATAAACTTGATTGACTCGACGCTCGGTAAACGCCCGAGCGTCGAACGTTGCCATCACTAATTATGAATACATTTTTGAATATTATGTTAAATTCTCATATGTAGTAAAGAACACAACTTTTATGAACTTTCTATTCCTCGCGAAATACTTTGAGAGTCTCATAAAGTAAGTCAGAATTTTAATACTGTTGTTGTTCATCAAGTATGCGTTGCCAATAACCGGCTCAGACTGTATTTAATTGACTTTTAAGTAATTGAAATTATTAAATAAAAAATATGTCTTAAGTATTAATACAATTGTCTATTAAACTTTGAATTGAAAGTAAATAATAAAATGAATGAGATTTTAAAAACTGATTTTATAGTCATGTTCTTCATTACTTAGCATTAAATATTTGCAAATTTCAAATCTCTTGAATTCATTGCTAAAGAGTCGACAAATAGGCGTTTCGTGAATGAAGAGTTCGATGGTTTGGTTGGACTCAAGACTGAGCTCAATACTGACTTTCAATGTAATGATCGCCGCTTTGGTAGTCCTGACGTCGATCTGAACCAATTGTTTGCATTCACTAATTATGGCCGCTATTGAACTGTCCGAAAGATTTCTTTGTCCGCGAAAATTCAATTTTCGCAATCTTTTCAATTTTCTTATGTCTCCAATCATGTGATCAGTGAGACGGTGATGGAGGTTCGGTCCACTCGTGAAGAGGTGTAAGCTTTGAATTTGAGGCAAATATCTAGTGATGGCTTCGATGGACTCTTTGCTGACCGACGTCTGATCGATCTGCAGAACAACCAATTTATTGCAATTTCTCAGGTATTTAAAGCAATTATAGTTAACAGCATTTCTACTAATGATTGCTAAATAGAGTTCTTCTAAATCCTGAAGTTTTCCAATGTTTTCCATCAAGAAATACATTTCCTCTTCATTAATGTTGTTCTCTATCGAGAAACCGAAGTGAATAAGAGACGCGAACTTTCGAGATATCGTTTCGATTGTGTTCATGTTGAGCTTCAATACAAACAATTGCTTTAAGTTTATATTATGTGGTATTCTATTGATAGCATTCAGATTCAGTATATTTCCGGGCACTTCCAGTTTGGATAAAGAACTCCCGACCGAAGAGAAGTGGTCGCCGACAAACTCTGTGCTCAAAGTGTTTTCTAACTCTGAATTATAAATACAGCCCCGAAAGCACGGCGTATGCAATATAAAGGTCTCCAACTTTGACCATTTCGTGAATATTGTTTGAAGACTTTGTTCGCTTATGAAGAGTATCACAAAATCGATGTATAAATACCTCAACTCTGGAATCCTTTCACTGAATTGTATGACTTCATCTTCGCTTACAATTAGAGTTCTGTTACTGACTGAACAATCGCTTAATTCGATTCTCATGTGTTGAAGACTTTGCGGACAATTTCTTGAAACCAAATCCAATAATTTTCTTTTGCATTTCGTGAACTTAAGGCAAATGCAAAGCGTTTCCAACTTCTCATACTTTCTTAATATGATTGCAATCAATTTCTTGTCCTTTTTCTCTGTTCTTTCTGTCAAACGAAAGGAATCCATTTTAACAACAGTTACTTTTTTGTTCCTAAAGTTCAAACTTTGGATTCTGTTCTCCTGTATCTCATAGTCTGCGATAATTAGCGCTCTTTTGGACTCAAAAGCAATTTTTGCGATTTGAAGCCATAGTTTGCAAACTTTCTGTGCGTCTAATTTTTGGTTAAAATTAAAATAATTGCAAAACAAATGTAGTAAAACATCATTCGGTATGTCTTCAATTGATTTCTTATTTTTACTATTATTTAAGTTCAACTTTTTGGCCATTTTTTAGTTTTAACGCAAATACAGTATTCAATAAATAATTTCAAGACTTTATTACTTTTATTTCAAAGCATTTAAACGGAAATAAAATTATTATAATTTGAATTTAATTGAGTTTCAATCACAACAATTAAATTTAATAATATTGAACGATCGAGCGTATTACCCCTGACCCGGGTGAGTGCCTTTATTAGACATTTATGCCAAACATAAATTCTGTCTTATTCTACTATTTATAAATGTGTTGCTTCCATTTTAGGAATGTTTTATCCAGAACTTTCTTGAATAGAAGTATTTCTTTAAAGAATTTTTGACATAAGAATTTGTATTTTATCTGAATCTAAGCTCAATCTGTTTGTAATAAAGTATTAATAGTAATGCAGGTATTGTTGCGTCCAATTTTCTCAATCATTTATCACCCATTCATTTGACTCAGGAATTCAAGATTTAGGACCTTTAGCTCTGAATAATGAGCATACTATTGAAAAAATAATTAAAAGACATTTCATTATTTGAATGTTTTATATTAACTTCTTTGCGGCGAATGTTATCTCTTATGTATGAAAACAAGTTAGTATTCGAGTCGTAGTATTAAATTTTTTTATTACGAAATCGTATGAAATACTGATTATTTCTATAAAATGAATAATTGAATTGATTATAAAATATGATCAAAAACAAAGTGTTACGTCATTGCGGGTGATTTTCGTATTATTACAAACTTTATTTTAAATTTTGACATAAAACTGTTAAATGATTATTGCTTTGGTATTAAGCTGATGATCAAATTATTCAGTTTTTGTTTTGCCACTCATGAAGGCCAGCATTTTATCTTAAAAATTACTTTATTTACTTTTTTCTTGTGATGCATATCATAGAGAAGAGAATTCTTATTTTCTTATTTCTGATGAATTCCTATTGGATAATAGTTTCCTCATTAATATAAGATACAGTAAAACCTCGTTAAATATAGCTCAAGGGTTAATAGGAAGAGCTTCGTTATAACTTATAACCAAACGGAAGTAAAATTTTTTGGAATTAAAGAAAGAAAAAAGCAATTTCTGTAAAATTTTATATATAATACAAACGGATAACATTCTGATTAATCATTTTGATGGCATTCTAACATAAATTTATATTTTTGTTTGTATAAGTTTAATAAGTTTTGTTTTTGAACTTCAAATAATCAAAAACATTACATATATTTTAGATTTTATTATACACATCTGTACAGCAGGTCTGACCACATTTTCAAAGCAAGAGTCAAATAAAAAAAACAATTTTTAGACAGAAGCCAGTGTTTAACGCAAACGAATATTGAAATATTGAGAATTTAAGTAATTTTTAAATTAAAATAATTATCATATGAATTCAAACACATCATACATCTCGTTGAATTATTGATATTTTCTTTTTACAATGATATCACTTGATATTTCAAGAGGAGATCTGTTCACTCTGAGCACATATCACCTCTATATACTCTGTATAAAAAAATAAAATAACTATTTTAAAAGGCATTGAGTTAGAGCTTCACCATTTATATGTACGTTTGAACATCAAATTAAAATATTTTAAAATCTTGTGGTATAGAACCGTCAGAAAATTCTATTAATTTGCACCAAAACAGGATTAGAGGAGAAGAAACTGGTTTCAAAATTACTGTACTTTAGCAGTACTGTGCTGTACAGTATATTTGTAGTTTAATTAGTAGAACTTTCCAATAGGAACCCAGATTCTGTATAGAGGCTCAGAGGTTCGAGCCCGAGGCTGCTTCTCAGCATGGCCGTACCCAGTTATGGGGTCCGGGACGTTTTCAATAATAATTTCTCGGCATTTAAATATAGGTTTGTAGCAATGCCCCCAACCAAAAAAATTTGTGGGTATGAAGCTGGACCTCAGGTATAAAAAACAGCTTTTTAGATAAACCTATGTGTGCTATGATTTGCATGAGTTTATATTAATCAATCAAAATATTGGTAAATAAAACTATTGTTTCTAGTGTTCTAATCATTTTAACCTCTTTGAAGACTATAGGATTGAGTTTAAATAAATATTAAGTTGTAGAAAGTGGTAGAAAGCATTACTGTTATAAAGAGGTTGGTTATATTTCTATTGTAGGGTCTAATTTATATTATAAACTTACGTTATGAAAACTAATAATTATTAACTTTATTAGTACTCTGTATATAAAGCCAATACAACTTTTATCTGAATAGTCAATTCCAGGTCCATTCGAATGCGCTATAGCGAGGTTTTGCTATAACTTATTTCAATTAAAGCATAGACTTGAACTGACTTTCAATCAAAATAACATTTATTTATAAACTATAAAAATATCTGTTTTAATCGCATAAAAGCATTCAAAGGGATTTATTTTCACTAATAGGTGTCATTGGAATTTCTATTACAGGTAATACTATTTATAAATGAAAGTTTTTGTCTCAAGCTTTAGCTCAAGGAAAATAGTGTTTATGCTCATCATTAGCCCATAACTTTCTAACTTTGAAGTATTAATTCTATGAGTTTTTGAATTCATCCTTCATGAGGTGGAGGACACGTTTGTTTAGCTAAATATTGCTTTTAAGTAAAACCACTTCTTATTAAGAAATTCTTAGAAACATTATTCGCTTTGACACGGATGAAGGCATCTCTACAAACGGAAAAATCTGTTAACAAAATGTGGGTCAAGTCATTCATGCATTAGGGCTACAAAATAAGTTCCCGAATGAAATTCTATATTTTGATTGACTGTATTGATGACATGATTGCATTCTTTGTTAGTTATATGCGTTACAAACGCTTAGTCGGGGGTATTATATCTGATAAATAAAATTAATTTTTTTACCTGTATTTTAAATCAGTGGTGTATTAAAATTTCTAACTGTTGAGGAAATAAAAAGGAAAGTGCAAGTAATTGACAACTTTTATAATCGAAAATTCAATGGAATGAACAAAAGCTTAAATGGAAATCAAAGAATTGATATGCCTTTCAATCACTGAATCAATAATCAATTATTTTCGGAGAAATATCTTCGTATAATAGGGTATAAAAATAAAATCCATTATTCAAATACTCTATGCATTCATTTGATATAACACTTTATCAAAGAAAAGTCAAAAAGTTATGTTTGCATAAACTTAAACAATTCATCTCTTATTATGCATTAAGTTGTGTTTCATTTTTTAAATATGTTTTAATTTTAATCTCAATTAGACTTTTGATTTCCAAATACAACAAAATGCATAATAATTGTTCGAATTCTTACCCAATACACTCATTTTTTAAAATTATATAAATGGATATTAAGTAAAAGTTCATTGAAATGCAAATGTGAAAAATGACTTGTTATTAAATTTTGGTTTTATCACTAAACCAAAGTGTGAAGTTGTCTTAAAATGAGGGCTCAATAATTTTAAATGATCGAAAATTGATTAATTTTTGATAATTTTAATAAAAAAAAGTTTTCCCTTGAAATACCTATAAAATAATTATAAGATAAATAAAAGTTAATGATGTCTTATTTTATTAATTATAGTTGAATTTTAAGGTGTCGGCCAATTGAAAATAAATAAAACAAAAGTTCATTTTCAAATAAATCATTTAACTCTGATCTCCAATAATTTTCTGGCCTTAATTAACACAAGTTTTTCCTTAAAAGTTAAAATTTATATAAAAAATTAAACTTTAATTTCTGAAAACTTTTTCAATTATCTCAATCTCAAAATAAGAGGAATTAACACCAAAACTACAAAAGAATATTAATGTCGATGAATGAAAAGTTTCGTTACTCTAAATACAGTATTATTTAAAAAAAATATGATTAGTTATTTTGAATTAATGTTAAAATCTATTTTGAAATGCTCTCAAATGATAAAATGTTTGTCAAATCCACAAATGGGTTAATTTGAAAAACTTCATTCTGTCTGAATAGTTGTTACGCAAATGCAAATGAGGAAAGAATTGAATGATTGTTTATTTTAATTGCAATCGATCGCCTCTTTCAAGTTTTGGTTATCTAACAAAAAATCAATCAAAATATCTTTATAAACATGTCGTTTGTAACAAAGTCTCGAATACCGATGAAAATAAACTTTTATTTTTCAAAAAAGTTTTGCAATTTTTTGCTTTTATGAATCAAATCAAACAAATTGAAAAACCTTCAAATGTTTAAATTCCTTCAATTGAGAAATGAAATACTTTAGAAATAAGACTTTATTAAAAAGTATACAATTTTTTATTAAATACAAATATGTTTAAATCGAACTTTTATTTACGA
>JAUJYT010000689.1:0-16173 GCA_033996565.1 Nanhermannia nana
AGACAGACAGACAGACAGACAGACAGACAGGATGACAAAACTATATACTCGATTGTTACACAATGCGAGTTAAAAAAGTTATGCGAAAAAATTTTTTAAAAATGATTTTGACTGTATTGCCCCAAATAAACCACCCCTTCTGAGTACATATATAAAGTGTGTTTCACCGGATTACAGGGTTTTAAATGTATATCACTTTTTTATTTGAATCAATTTTTGGAAGAAGTGCCACTTCGTTTAATTTATTTTTTAAGTTTTTCCACAAACGCTATATCTGTTTATTCCAGAAAAGTTGTGAAAGACATAATCTAATAGTTGAAACTTTGATTCACATATAAAACCTATGATAAGAAGTGTCCTTTTATTTAAATATATAAATAAGAAAAAGGTCTTATTTATCAAACTATCATCAAAAAAATAATTCTTATAAACTCTTAATCTTTAGACTAATGGATTGTTACGGTTTCAGTTAAAACCGTATGATTTATCGAATTTGATTGAATGATAAAAAAATTTCATTTTTTAGCTTTAATTTGATACATAATTTGTAAATAATTTGTAAATATAAGTTTACAAATAAAAAAGTTACTGACATTTGATTTAATTAGTCTAATAAATTACTTGTATTACATCAAACACGAGTGTTATAAAAATTAATTTATTGATTGTTAACTGCGTTCACTTTTAAAACGTGTCACATAAACATTTTATAATATATACAATTCTTTTGCAATTAATTAAAGCAAAATATTGAATACCAAGCAAATTATACTCTATATTAACTCTTCTTGATTAATGAGCACAGCTTATGCTCATCACTAAAATTCACTTATAATACAGTAATAACTTATTATATTAAGCTTAACATATATTAAGAACATAAGCTCATTAGGTATGAGCTTTAGGTTAATTTTTTGGTTGTATTTTATGTAAAAATATAAAATTTATATATTATATTCAAAAAGTATTACATAATGAAAACATTTGAAAATAAATGCTTAATATTATTAATTTTTCGGAATAAAAAATACTAATAAAATACTTAAACACGAGTGTTATAAAAAGTGCTCTTATCTTCATTAATGAGCACAACTTATGCTCATCACAAAAATTTACTTATAAGTCATAATACGTAATAAGATTAAAATAGGAAACGCTTCGATAATTCAATTAAATGTACTCATTATTAACACTTTTCAAAAATTGTAACTCAAACTCAAATCCAAGGCTATAACTGGAAAAACAAGTTTTTGAGAGATTTTGTTGATGTTCTCAAATTGTAAACGTATGGAACTCTCAACAATTTTCTGGTAGACTAAAAGTTAAAGCCCTCTCTTTTATATTCAAAATTATTGATATTTCGCAAAGTTTGTGGTACATCAACACAACTCATCATAACAATAGTGTCCATAAAGGACTAATCAATGCTATCAATCAGACTATCACTACAATTAACGTTATTGTAATAAATCATAGGTTTGAATACTATGTAAGACTTGTTTTGCGATTAAAGGTTAACCACAATGAACAAAATCTATTGTTACTTAACACTGTTATTATCAGTTTGTAATTCATTAGACCTGGTATTGAGTCAGACAGTGTTAGGTTCGTGTGATTATAAAAAGTATCCGTCAAATGGATGTGAAGATGAGTTGGGAGCTGATTGTGATGTAAGCACATCGATGTGTAAATGCAAATCTGGTAATTGGGTTGTTATACAAAACAAGTTCTGCTTTCCGTATGAGTGTTCCGAAGATCAATACTATGACCACAATTTCCAAAGATGTGAACCTAAAAGAAGAGCTACACTTAATTCAGAGGAAAATTATTGTAGATTTGATTTTCATTGCAGAGGTGAGACCTCTCTTATGGCACTAATTATTATTAATCAAACAATTGTCTCACAGTTTCGGTTCAATTCATTTTCTATATTTTGATTTATTTTTCTACCGATAATCGCTTAAAATAATTGCATAATTAATTGCTATTATTTATTAACTCATTCCATCAAAATCTTTACATAAGTTTAATTTCTTAACCACTGCTTAACCTAAAAAATTTTCATCACTTTAATTGTAAAAAATAAAAGTGAATAAAACAAATATTTCCATAACTTAATGTTAGGTCTTATAAAAGGGAGAATTTTTTTACAATAAAGAACTTAAACCTAATTAAATATTAATTATTATTTGTAAGGCAAACACGTCCGCTGCCAACAAAACGGTTGGAACTATCGATGTGTCTGTGACCGGGGCTTTGTTTACGACACATCAACACAAGAATGTCAACTATTGAAAGGCCTGAACGGCTACTGTTCATCAGATACTGATTGCGATGCAAACAAATTAAGACAATTGGTTTGTAATCAGAATTCATGTGAATGCGCGCGTGGATTCACTTACAACAATGTGATCGACGGCTGTGAAGACAACGAGAGGATCAAAGAGAGAGACAGTCAGACAAGAACTTTAATATACATATTCATAATAATGGGCCTGTTTTTCGGGGCCGCCCTATCCATGAAGTTTACTTATTCACCAACATCAACAACAAGACAATTGCTGCTGAAACGTATTGTCGCTTCACGTCAACAGCAAACCAGCGCTCAATCAAATAGAAACGAGAGAACTGTGAATCTGATCAATAATAGTCGTGAGACTGCGTGACATAGACTTCTAATATGAAGAAAATTGGATATATTTTGTATGCTATTTAATCGCTTAACCTTAATGTGCGATCTATTCGTATGTCAAATAACATATAATACATATATTGTTAGCTCTTATTTATAAATCATTTGACTCTCATTTTGTTTCTCCAAAGAATTCATTATAACTGACTTAAAATAATCGACAGAATTATTCTAACGATAGCCAAACATTATGAATGCTCACAATTTACTTATCAAGCTTTACAGTCAACTAATATTTATTCCGAGTTCATATATTTTTTTTAACTTGTTTATTAATCCTGTTCGATGTCCAGCTTATATATTTTTATTATATAACTAGTTATATAACAGTTTCTGTTTATAAGTCTATATTTTTTTAGATAAATCTCATTTTTATATCCAAGAGTACTCTTTGAAGGAATAAAAACATATTTTTCGTATTGATTTTTTCAATTTATTTAAACTTAAATTCCATATAATTTCTAAAAATTATTTCTATTTGATCTCATAATTAGACCTAAAACTACCGAAATGTTTAACCATTGCTTAGTTTTTGTTATAATAATTATAATATTGTTAAACAAAATGAGTATTTCGTTATCATATGACACGTTATTAGGTGATGAATGTATATGTGATGGCCGTTGCAAAGAGTGTGTCATTGTTGAGACCGAAAAACACTGCAAACTATGTTCTGGTTATTATGGGCTCGACTTCAAGAATCTCGGAATTGATAGCTATAACAGTGAAAATAACCTACAATTACCGCGTCGGACATGTGTCTGTCCCGCAAACTATAACCAAATGAGTTCTGGTAATCATGTTTCATATGCCAGCAGTGAAGTTGTATTTGTAAAGCTAGAGTGCGGTTATTATCCTATCGACGATCGATTCTGTGTTGGTATAAACCCTCACATTTTTTTTATTGGTATCAATTTTGCCGACTATTGGATAATAATCGGATCTATTTTATCCATTTTGCTAATACTTTGTTGTGCTGTTTATTCTCTATTAAAGAATAATTGGTGTTTCAGTTCTCAGCAGTTGATAACAATGTATGGACAAAACTTTCCGCTCTCGACAGTCAGACACTCAAGAATTGGTTCGAGTAATAGCTTTAGTAATGATAATCAATTCACTGAATTAGGAAGAGAGTCATCATTGCCTCCAACTTATGATGAAGTTATTAACACAAGTATTAGCTGTAATAGTAATAGTAATCTATTGGGTAAGCATTTAATTAACGTGACTATAATTGATGGTAACGATCATTTGCCCACATATGAGGACGCGGTCAGAAATATTAAAATCGATTTATAACCGATTTATCGTATATTTTATTGAGTCTGTAGTTTCAAATCTTAAATATATTGTAAGTTATCATAATATTGTTTAAGTCTAAATATTAACTTAACTCATACATAATTTCGGTATTATTTTTATTTTCAATTTTTGGTTTTAACTGTTATTTAACTTAATCGAAGTTATTATATACCAAAAAATTAATGTTAACTCTAAGCCTATGGAAATATATTTTATTAATAAATTTCTAGTGACTTATATTCAACTTTCAGTATAAGTTTGTTTCCTAACAACTGATAATTTTTCAACTTTTGAAACAACCCTTTCTTTAAAATTAATTAATTAAATACTTGTTAAATGTTATTACATTCACAGTAAATAACTTAAAACTGTAAAAATTTATAATAAAAAAATTATTTTCTAATGTATCAAATTTTTACTTTTGTCCCTTAAACTATTTGAAGCTTAACCTTAGTTTTGACGATGTTTTCCTTAGAAATAAATGCATAAAACCTTCAAAGGAAGTATCAATTTTCAATATTCAGCACCGTTGGCACAGTTGTGCAGATAAATGCACCAGTTTTTCAGATAACACCTTTTCCTAAAATGCTTTTAAAATAATTCAATTCTTGTGATCACTTAATTACTGTCATGTGCTGTATTCCGAGGTGTACTGTAACCCGAATTCAAGAGGTGTATCAGTGTTGTATTCATGAAATAGTTCTAATTTGGTTTTACATAATGAGTCAACTAATCGTGATTTCTAAAGCAAACAGTAATTTAAAATAAGCCTTTAATAACGATAAGAGTAAGCTCTAGTCTTAATATTAGTTTAGGTGAAAATATGTGACGCTATCAAAGTTAGATTTAATAATTAGCTGTTTCTCATTTACTCGCTATGACATAATTTATGTTACATTCAAATTAACTTTATTATAGCTCAAGAATCTTCTGAAGGCCACAGAATAATGGCCTGAAAGTATTATTTGTTTATATTTCAGAACAAAGCCACAGAAAACTTAGACATAGTTTCAGATAAATAAGGGTTAAAACCAAAAAATTTAATTGAAAACTTGCAAAACTTGTAGAAATTAACAATGAGTTCACTAAATATTTAGTGGCCTTAATATAGCCTCAAAGCTCCGAATGTATACTTAAAACTAATAAATTGAGGAATACTGTAATACAAACACTAAACTTATAATATTACGTCAAGAGAGGATTTCAGTATTTACGTGTTAACATATCTACAGTACTACCTCGATATAGTGAATTGCTGGGGACCGGCACTTTGTATTCACTATAAAGAGGTTTCACTATAAAGAGGTTTTGCTATAAAGAGGTAATTTTGTATTAGATCTATAGTAAGGGTGTCGGGACTACGCGTTCACTATAAAGAGGATTTACTATATGGAAGTTCACTATATCGAGGTAGTACTGTATTATATTAAGCTGCAAAGCAAGCATTGATTATAATTTGTCTTTAGGGCGTATTATGTTCGCAATTGTTTCCACATATTTTCAATAAAACTTAAAATTAATTTTCATAAAATTTAACTCTAAATGGAATTGTTTCCCATAATTATCATCGGATTTCTTGTATTTGTCGCACTTTTTCTGTTAATTCAACTTTTGCTTTGCTGTTATAGAAAAGCTTTCAAGTCTAGCGAGGGCTCAAAAAGTTGGCCAAAAACACAATTCCCTAAAACTAAATATCATCGAAGAAGTTCCAGTTCTGATCACCAGTTTAACGATCAAAATGTGATTTTCAATAATTTACATTATAATAATACTATCAATTCGTTGTCGATTAACATGGATTATGACAATCAAAGGACGACTTCTGATAATTGTGACACTTTTGATGGCTATAAAAGCCTTAGAGCAGAAACTGGTGACAGTTCTTGTTTAGAAAATAGCTTTTCGGTCTTCAACTCTGAAAAAAGTGGTGGATGTGATCCTGGAGACGATAACCATAGTTCAGGAGTCGGTACATGTGATGATTCTGGTGGAGGAGGATGTGATTCAGTTGGAAGTGGATGTGATTCGGGTGGAGGTGGATGTGATTCGGGTGGCGGTGACTCTGGAGCTGGTGGTGGTTGTGATTAAAGAATGGTCTTATATTTGGAAGCATTTTATTTCTTCTAAACTAATGGTTACATATTTTTAAAAGTAATTAATAATGTTTATTAGCATTAAATGTTTATTTTGAGATCAATTAATAATTGTATCTCTAATTGTGCCAAAAATTGTTTTTTTTGTCTACACTCTAAAAAAGCTAATCTTTAAACTATTCCTTTAATTACAGAAGACTCGAGTTATATGAATCTCACGCTATAGTCAGCATCTATTTTCGCATTTGTTCGGTTCAATATATTGAAAATTTCTCAAAAATTAAATTAAAAATTCCGTCCACAATGAGCTCTCGTTATTATAAACTCATTTCTATATCATTTGGCTGTTTATTATAACAAGAGTCTACTGTACATAAAAGAATATGACTGTGGTCTGGCTTTTATTAAATGAGGGACATTTCAAAAGGTTAATCAAAAACCAAATGCATAATAATGTGAAAACTTATTAGATTTACAGGAAATCAAAGTGAAAATTGAAATTTTAAGCTAAATATTCGTTTATTCATAATTATTAATAACTTATCATTTCTGGGAGTGATTCTCGACCTATCTGTCGGGTATGCATTTGAAGAATAGAATAATTATTCGACTCATTTCAAAGTTTTCAATTGTTTTCATTCATTGTACAATATATTCTATATCCTTAAGTATTGTATTTTTCAAAGTAAAAAATCATATTTTATAGTAATTTTCGTTCAGTGATCGACACAAATAAAGCCCTATTTTTGCTATACTTTGTAGTTTTATTCCTTTCATTATTACTAAACATTTTTGTGAACAAAACAATACTTTTAAACAACTAATAAAGATATTAAAAGAATTATTATAATAAATATCATGAAACTTATGAACTCATTCATAAGCGTTTAAAATTCTGCACAAGTTTTCAAAACGGAAATTAATTTAGCTCTAAGTCTGTCAAACAGTTTATCACTAGATCAAGAATAAGACAAAAGAAAACAAACAATAAAAACAATCAAAACAATTTGAGACCTTCCCTGAAGTTTTAGGTGAAGGATATGAAAAATATATACTTCTGGCAAAAGTTTTTATGGCCGAACTTGAATCAGCCGCAGACGACGTTTAATATATGTCATTGAAAGTATGTGTTTAGTCGCGAATCTATTTTTTTCAAATAAATTTTGTTAATTTTCTTAAAATAGCATTTTCTTGAGCTATTATTAGCTAATTTTTTCATTAATTCAATCGATTGTCTCAGAATTAATTAATTTTAATTACTCTGAGAAGTGGGCCCTTATATCATGTAAAACAAAAATTAACACCAATTATACGCTTGAATTCATATAAAACTAATTTACTCTAAAAATCCAAAAGTTTTGTTTAAGAAAACAATAAAAATTTTCTTCACAATAGACGACATTTAAAACTAATTACGAGAACAAAAACTTTTTTGAGCCTTAAGAATAACTTAAACTTAAGAATAAAAAATTAATATCAAAATTCTGCGTAAGATTTCAGTTAAACTTTTATTTCAGTTTAAGAAATGTTTTCAACACTTTAATTAAAAAAGAGTTATCAAAAAGTTATCCAAAAGTTATCCAAAAGTTATTAAAAAGTTATTAAAAAGTTATTAGAAAGTTATTAAAAAGTTATTAGAAAGTGATTAAAGTGTAAATAACTACTTATTTAAAGGTTAAAAAGTATTTGAATGTTTAAAAACAATAAATTGAAAGCAATGCTAATGTTTTTCATCTAAATGACAGCCCACTCAGTCGCTGAAGGAATTTGTTGAAAAGTTATATACAGAACTTCATCCAACCTAAGAATCCATTTGAGGCATTTAACTAAACATAAACTATAAGTTCATGTGACTTCAAATGAGTCCTATGACTGTCTCATTGTTAAAGTCTATATAATTTTCTTCCTTTTAAAGTTTCTGCAAAGTATTACATTAAGGAAGCACAACATCTATGCATTGCTTATGTTATGCTTTCTATAGCAAGCCTACTCTCTCGTTAGGTCTGAAGAACCGGTACTTTCATTAGTGTTACGTAACAGACAAATCGGAAGTACAGCCATAAAGAACGTAAAGAAAATGTA
This sequence comes from Nanhermannia nana, assembly GCA_033996565.1. Taxonomy (NCBI): domain Eukaryota; kingdom Metazoa; phylum Arthropoda; class Arachnida; order Sarcoptiformes; family Nanhermanniidae; genus Nanhermannia; species Nanhermannia nana. The sequence goes on from JAUJYT010000689.1 coordinate 8,170, forward strand.
GAGATATGTGCTCTTAATAATTGCTTTGCGTAACAAAGTAAGACGAAATAGTTTACAAATTACTAGTCGTTAACTATGAACGAAAAATATCTAAATCTAAGCTTAAGTCGTATGTGTCTGCAAATTTTTGAGCTAAAAAGGCGTATAAATATGGCAGACACAAGGCATTAATAGGGGTAAAATTTTGTGTTTGTTACGCCCTTTGTGCTTATTAAAAGTGATTGATAGTGACACACATTCATAGACACTCATGATCTCTATGTATAGAGTCATATGACTTAATGTGACCCAAACATTAATATATCCAAACGTTTATTACATAAAAAGTAAACAAAACATTAATACACTAAAAATTATATTATTTATATTTTAAATATGTATTTGCGAGAAATATATATTTATTAAATCACCTTTTTGGCCAAATTATCTATTGGCCAATGTGTTGAAAATGTGGACTAAGTTTTAAATTCATTTTAATGAAAGTATTTTTTCAATATTTTGTGAAAAATATATGTTTTTTGCGCTTTTTCTCTACCAATGGCTCCAAAAATTTGGTCAAAACTGTTCTCAAGACAGGCAGTAATTGAGTCAAAACTGTCGCCAAATAACAGCTCAGCCAATGATTCTTCGGATTCAAGAAATGATTTATTGATTAATAAAAGTTTTGACGAAAAAGTGTTTAAAACTATCTCTGAATTAAGTCCCGAAACAAACAGCGATTTAATGACTAATAAAACGATTCAACAAATTGAACGAAACTATGAAAACAGACAAACAGTTCAAGAATTTAATGACTTCATTGATAACACTATTGACAGTCATTTAACCAAAAAGATGTCAACACTTTCTGCCAGTCCTTCGACGACAACAACCTGTTCGTCGACCTCTTCCTCCAGTTTATCGCCAAAAACAATATACGATTTACACAAAAATATTAATAATGAGAGCAATCAGTGGCCAAAAGTCGGGGTTTTGTTGTTCAACAGCTGTGGACAACTCGGTTACCAGTATTTGCCGTCAATTATACACAAAAAGCTTAGTTTAATGCCTTCGCCAACAGTTAGTAATAATCATAATAATCATAGTAATAATTGTAATAATAATAGCAATAATAGTAATAATAATAATCTGAATTTCGAGAAAATCATATGTGAAATGATCTTCGGTTCGGTTGCACTCAATTTCTGCGCTAAAAACTCCTCAAAAATGCATAAATTAACCGACGATTTGCTGATGACTTCCTTTATATTTCAGATCAATTTCAGTAATGGTAAGCATTTTGTCAATGATTTCTATTTTTTTCTATTATAGTGTAATTCAAACCTATTTTCATTCAATAAATGCCTAAAAACGTGATATTTATTGAATTTTTTAATTACTATGTATTTGATTTCCATCAGAAGTGTCGACAGTTTTCAGCAATACTTCAGAGATAGCTTTGAAAAGACCGGCATTTGATTTAATGTTACTTTTATTGAGTACTTGAGTAACAAATTCTTTACTAATTATGTAGTTTTGAAGGATTTCTAAGAATACCAACAGATAAGTAATAATAAAAGTTTTATTTACTTTCGGGTACAAAAATGTATTTCGCCTTCACTTTCAAACTCGTGATGTTTATTAAACAGCATATCATTCGCTAATTTACCACTGCTTTAAGTTATTATCATTGAACTCATGATGAGCTGTGATTATTATTATGACAACAATTTTTCGATTTAATTGAATATCAGATAACTATTCATAAAAAATCTTTTTCACGAGTTTATGCGTCAAAAAAACTCAAGACTTGATAAAAACGGTTATTTTTTAATCTATTAATAGATTTTTATACTATTGTGTCATTAGAATTGACTTTTGATTTAAAAGCGCTTTAAATAAAGATTAGCTCTAAATTGTTTGGGTTCTTGACCTAAATCTCAAATTTACAAACATTTTCTTTATATATAAATAAATGTATTGCTAAATGAGATTTATTTATACCACACATTAGTTTACTATAAAATTCATTCTCAAATACGTTATGTTTTATTCGTTTTGGTTATTAATTGTCAACAAAAGGGGAAAACTCGACAAAACAGATGTCTGGCAGTTGTCGTAATTGTAATAAATGACAATTTATTTTCAATAGCAAGTGATTTCTGTTATAAAATTTTCGATTATTATACAGAGTACGTGTTGAAAGCTTTTAAACAACTAATTGTATGCTATTTTTCATCTATTTATCAAATGCTTCTTATCTTTAATTCGAGTGTTTATTCAATTGAAGTGAAAAAATAGATTTTTTTCCTAAATCTTCCTTAAACTTGACTTATATAACAAACTTATGCAAAAATTTATCAAAACTAATACTCAAATACGTTTCATATAAAACAGACGGAAATATTTCGACTCAGAAAACAGATTTAAAATTTATAGCACTTGAACAGCAGTTTTCATAATTATTTTAAATTTTTCTCTAAAATATGTGCGAAATATGCTATAAATTATTGATTTATTTTTCAGGTGTAAACTGTTTGGACTGTTTAGAAATCAATATTTTAAAAAAAAGTTTTATTAATATTCAGACTTTATGCTAAACTCAGACCAGACTTAAAAAAACAAGTTTTGTATTAAATCTCTGTATAGGGAAACACTTTATACACAAAAGTATTTAATGAACAAAAAGAAAAATAATTTTCATTCATGCAATAAATGGTTATTTCCCTATAGCCTGAGATTGAAAACAATATTTTCCTTAACTGTTTCCTATGATTTGTGATCAATTCTAAATCGCATAACAAACGCCTTCACATCACGACTGACTCAATTTAGTGACAAAATTATGAAAAAATGTTTGCGGTTTTCTATTCAGTTCAACTAATTGTCTAATAATTAAACCACAAAACTTCCTTTAGTTAGTGACAAGTTTTTTAGCTATCATTTGTGTAATAATTCACAAATTCTTTCTTTAGTTTTCTTTTATTACCCAAAAAGCTTTTGGGAAATACTTTTATGACTTCAGGCATCACATGTCTGCACAATTACAATAACGGGTCACTTGAGTTGAAAATTGTTATTATTTTTTAATAAAAATATCTTAAGGCTTAACCATTGAATCAAAAGTAAGCCACAAATGTTTTGACGGCTTTTGAATAATTATTTTTTAAAATTAGAACTAAAATCAGTTAAAAAGTTGAGTTTCGAGATATCGTTCATTTTCCCACGAGTTTTGTGATAAATATTTATTCAGACTTTTAATATAAATATTAAACTTATGATTTCGTGTTTACAATATATGAATCATACTTTTCTGTTATTATCAATAATATTAAAAGCTTTCGTTCAACTGTTCACTCAATTTGTTGATTCATTTGTTTTTAGGATTTTTTTTATAGCTAATGAAAAGTTTTTTTGCACGAAAAGAATAAATAGTTTTGTTTATTAATCTGATGAATAAAAAAATTGTTTTCATCCTATAGTTTGATTTGATTTTCTGTTTATTGTAATCAAAAAATACTTTTTTACTAATTCTCAAATCGCACGCATTTTAAAGCAAGACTTTTGAGGCCTTTCTTTGCCATAATTTAAAAGTCAGGAAACATAACAAATATTCGTCACAATTATTATCCCATTTTTCCTTTTATAGCGTTAAGACGTCACACAACAGCTTTTTAGTATAGTTTTCCTTTCATTCATAGTTTCCATAGGTTGTAATCCTTTCCCATTCACAACACTTTCAGCTAAAAGTGTTTATTCTCTAAATCCTAGCATTCAATCAATTCACTAAACAATTAAACTTATGAATCAAATTATTTTTGAAAAACAGGTTTCAAATCCTATTATACTTAAAAAACAAAAGAAAACTTGACGTTAAAGTTAAACTTAATGTCTGCTTAATAGCTATGAATGGAATTTTCTGTCTAATTACACAATTACTTGTACTCAATTCAAGATTTTAAAAAAATATTATTCCAAATGTCTATTAGTTTGATCTGATTCTCATATTTTGCTTTCTTTTTTCATTTGAGGAAATAATTTACGAATTTTAAGATTTAGTTTTCCTTCAAAACTAATTAAATCTAAATTTTTGAAATAACTTTCAATTAATTGTAAGCATTTTTCTCTTTTCAGGTAAAACTATTCAACGAAAATATGGTTTAGCCATCATTTGTGACATAAATGAATGTAACGGACAATTAAGTCAATTAATACTTAAAGAGTCAGTAATTATTGATTCGTTAATAACAGAACTAAAGAACGACTTAATCACTAGTCGGCTAAAGAGTCCGAAAGACATTCACAAAAGTGTTACAAAATTTATTAAAACATTAAACGATTATTTATCTGTCTGTAGACTAACAACTACTATAAGTGAAGACCAATTTATAGACGAATTATCGACACTTATCACTAATTATGATACAAAAGCGACACATTTTTTTGTATCAACGCTATTGACATCAGTACTGATGTTTAGATATAAGAAAATGAAACTTATTCTGTGGTCTAATGATGTGAATAAAGTTTCACTTATTTCGCAGCTTTTAGTAGTCATTAATCAATTCCTAACAAATAGGGTTAAAACCAATAACTATATTATACCACAAATGAAGTCAATTAAGTTTTGCCGGAATTTAACCTCATTTAAAAGGACGTCTTCTATAACGCCTTTAACCAAGAGTACTATCAGTGAACGTAAGAGTCGTGACGAAAGTCTTGGTTATGAAAGTCTCACCGAAAGTACTGGTTCCACAACAACTTCTACTATTTGTGATTATAATAATGGATTTGCGAACTCATTCAGAACTTCGACACCATTAGAGCAATCAGTAGAAGGAGTCTGTTCTCAAGTCATCCATAATTTCAATGATGAACAACATGACGAGACACAGACTTCGTCCCAATTAAATAAATCGCGTAATTATTTTCGTGAATATCGAAACTTAAGGTTCACTTCCAGTTCTTCGGCAACTAATGACTCTTTTAATGAAGAGATCGATAATAAGATAACAGACAATTGCTTTTCAGATCAAGATTTAGATGAGAATGACGCCGAAGATGATAGTGATCTGTCTAAAGATGACGATATCGAAAGTGTTACCGCCACAGATGTAGAAGAAGTCCGTGAATCACAACTAATAACAGGTTTCGGCGAGTGTTCAATACCTGAACTGATTCGCGACTTAAACGAAACTTTGAGTCCAAAATCTTTATCACAATCGCCGACAATAACAAACACTTATTTAAGTGAAATATCAATTCAAGGAATCATTAATTCAAAGACAGTCGACAGTTACGAACAGTTAGTTTCCGATTGTTTAAAGCGATCGGGTATTGACTCCAATGACGACACCGTTATTATATGTGATTGCGATTTATGGCGAATCAATTGCGTGGAATCGTCGCGTTGTTTACCGGCTATTATGAGTTCATGTGTGGGCCATATATGCGAAACAATGACTGAATTTTATGCGCTCAAAATGAATACACATTTTATTCTTAAATATATTGACAATAAATTAAATGAACTCATTCTTAAGTCAACTGTTTTGAAAAGTCTCATCGAAAATAGTTGTTGTGATACTAATAGTAAACTAAATGCTATTAAACTGTTTGACAGAGACTCGAGTCAACCGCTCCTCTCATTGATTGCCGACAACTATTTCAATGAGTTCTCATCTATTGATTGTGCAAATCTTGGCTTTGATGTCAGCGATGTTCCCGTCATTATTGCGCTTAATAGACATTCGTTAACAAATAGTTTAAGTAATAGTAATAAATATTTTGAACGAAATGAAACTCATTTTGTCGAAACAAATCTGTGATATCATTATTGATTATATTAATCAAATATATTATTATTTTCAATAATTTGAGTGAAAATGTACTTTAAGTCAATATTTTTCTTATTATTCATTCTTAAGAATAAGTCAAAAAATTATTTTTTCTTCGATTTTATTAATCTTAGAGAAAAAACTAATTATTACTCTAATTTTTAATTGGGTTTTAATTAGAAATCATATCAACCTTTTTATGACTTTGAATTAGTTTTGGTTTTTTAGCTGAAAGTTTGTTTCATTAAAAGAAATCTTATTTTAAAATCAAAAAAGTTCATTAAAAAAGTTCAATTTGATTGAAAGCTAAGTCAAAAAGTAATAATCATTCATAATATAAAACTTAAAAAATTTTAAACCAAAAACCCTTTAAATCAGTTAATTCTTACTCAATATGACATTTTTAAGTTTGCTCTAAATTTTTATTAGCATTCCTTCCATTTCTTGTCTATATCTCACTCATAATTATTTTGTGTGAAATTTTTTTCTGCGAAATATAATTAACAAACAAGTGAACAGATCTTAATCTTATTTAAGAGTTAAAAAATTCAATTTAAGACAGTTTTGATTTACGCAACTTTTAAAAAAAACAATATTTTCTTAGTTTCAAAACTGAAACTTTAATTATTTAATATAAATGCTTATTAAAGCGCTTTTTCCTTAAAAAAATTGTAAATAATTTATTTATCAAACAATTTTTCAATTTTAAACTTATAATTATAAAAATAATAAAAAATGTATTTATTATGTAAGGAATTTCGATCCACTATTACTAGTTGTAGGCATTGGGTTATACTTTAAATAGTTTATAATCTGCTTATAATTGTAACCAATTTTTCTACATTTGTTGAAACTTTTTGTTTGTGCAGATTTTCTGTTCAGAATAATTATAATATTAATGTATATTAAAAATAATTATAACCAATGAATTGATTGCTTATAGACTTGTATGTTGTGTCCGTTTTTTGTATTAAAAATTATATTCCATATAATTATTTAAATTGTATTGAGAATAAAATATTATTTTTGATTAAAAAAATTTAATTAATTGAAGTTATATTTGTTTATTCAATCAATTTTGCAAAACATGGTTTTAAACATGAACTCTGTTTAACTCTATTTAAAATCCTTGACATAATTAACTGATCGAAACTTCATTATAAATAATCTCATGAATTAAGTTAAGTGTAAATAATTGGCTGAATAACTAAGTCAATCAATTACTATACAATTGCTTATTAAATCGAAATCATATGATTTGATTGAAAATATTTTTTATAATAGAAGTTTTAAATAATCCTTAAGTTTAAGTTTTAAATCTAAATAATTGAGATTTAGATCGTAAACAACTTTTACATTTTGTGTCTTTGAAATATAGAGTTAGATTAAGACTATGATAATTCATAGGGTGACGTATAAAAATATACTCCACCTTACCGTATGAATTATCATAGACTTAATCTAACTCTATATACTGTATTTAAAAAATAAAATGTGAAAGATGTTTACTATTGAAATCTTATTATGCATATTATGCTTGTTTTTAGAAAAGTGAACTTTTGCCAAAATTTTAACTATTTTAACCCCTGGGCCTAACAATGAAATACATTTAATTTAGGTTAAATTTAATGTGTTTCAGGATGTTTTTGTTCGCTTCTATTTACGCGTAGGATATAAATTACAAATTGAGTAAAGAGTTTACTTTTGTCAAACATAAGGAAGCATAAGGAAGTCCTATTAAGGATCACCAAATATCTCAATATATATTCATACTTTCGATTTAAAATTGATGACAGTATTACCTATAAAATAATAATTGTCACCACCTTTTGTCCCCAATGTTGTAAAAGACACTTCCTTACATAGAACTGGTAGTGAAATAACATTGTGTGTATAGTAAGTAAGTAATGACCAGAGTTCGGTTTTATAAGCGTTCAAAACCACCATAATAGGCAGGCAAATAGGCATTAAAAATAAGCATTCAAATAGGCAAAAATTTTATTTATTTTAAGTGCAAAATTTGATTCAAACAAATAATTTAGTCGGAGTCATAACTGGCAATTAAGTCCATTTTTATTGATTCAATAGTAAAATTTTCTGTTTGATTAATCACTGATTTCTATCTTCTGAATGATCCTCCAAATCACATGAATTAATCGGCGCATATCTAAAACATGCCAACTCTTCT
>JAUJYT010000690.1:0-16172 GCA_033996565.1 Nanhermannia nana
CTATAATTAGTTACTTCACAGAGACATAAAACAAGTTGAGATACTTTTGCGCAATTATCTTAAGTCAGAAGATTCTGACATATTTCACATCATATGAATATTACGTCTTTTTAAGGATGTCTTTAAATAAAATTCAATTTATATAATGAAAATATGTCAGTAATTAATTATTTTGTCATTTTCTAAATTTTCAAACTGACTATATCTCAGACAAACCAACAAATCATTATTTATTTCACTTCAATTACAAATTACTTTAAAAGCAAATTAAATCAAATGCTTTTAAGCACTAATATAGAGACAGAATTTTTGATTAAAAAGCTTTTTATTCATTTTTATCGCATTTAACAATTGCAAAGTTTTTATATAAGTTTACACAATGTTTATACAGAATGAGAGGAAAGCCTTATATCTAAATATTATTTACAGTTATAATAAATTATTTTTGAAGAAAATAGTTTCTCATAATAGAAAAACTATGAAAATAATGGATTGTTATGTAATGTCTATTAATTATGAATAAACTTAATCTAATACTAGTCTAAAATATAGGTATTAGACATACAGTTAACGAAGAGAACACACTCTGTTTTCATTTTTGATATGAAGACCATTAACTAGATTTGAAAAATTATTTACAAGAAAATAAACGATTGTAAATATAATTTCGCAAAATATAGTTTTGATTTACAGTTCATTTCAGATTTCAATCAAAATCTCTTATTGCATAATAGTTACCCTTTCAAGAGTTAATAGTTTGCTAAATACCATTCAAAGCCACTTTTCATAAGCTTTTTACAATTGCATAAACAAATCAGTCTATAATTGAGAGCAAAAATAGGAAATTCATAACTAAATTGAGATTAAAGTGTCAATTATGATGAGTGACTAGAAGTGCATTACTTGATAAAGAAATCTCAATATCCTTTGCTTTCATTTTGATTGAATTCACTTTCAATATTGACTTTTATGACCCCAATTGCCTCAGTTGAACATTCAATGCAGTCTTATTACAAGTGCTGCACATCTGTTCGTCTTGTACTGTATTTTATTGAATGTGTCATTTGATTGAACTCTTAAGAAATGAAATTAAATGTAGAAAATTATGAAATTTATGTACAATTCAGTCATATAACAGATCAAGAGATGGAATATATTTTAAGTAAAATAAACACAAGTGTTGTGCAAATAAAAGATGAAAATTATGGCAAAATTTTTGGGTAAAACAACTGAAAAGTAATTTACAAAAAATGTGTAAAATGTTTGATAAACTAAATAATTAAATAATTTTATGAGCAAATAAACAAAATCTTAAACTTGAGTCATATGGTCTACAATAGGATTGTTTGGCACAAAAGCATTTCTCATTTCGATGCCATCTTTGATGACAACATAACCGTTTGCATTCTTTATGAAACGGTTTGCTTTAACTTTATTAGCACTTAATTGAGGGGTTAATGAATTATGTAATACATAGCCATTGCTATTCAATGAGAAATGATTAGGTGAAGTCATTGGTGTCTTTGATTCATGAGGTGCTGTATTCAAGCTCTTCGTTTCACTTAACACTGGAATACCTTCGACAGCACTTGAATTTGAAGACAAGTCTTTAGGAGAAGTGTTTAATGGATTTACAGATGAATTAATGGGATTGTGTTCACCGTTGGCTTTAAACTCAGGTATATTTTGAATTTTTTCACATTCACTAAAATTAGCAGAATTTCTATTAAACAAATTAGGATGAGTACTGATATCAGTTGTTTGCTCGTTATCGCCATTGGATGAGGTCGAAGACACTTCAGCGTCATAACTATTTTGTGACGAGTCGTGCTGTAAACGTCTTCTTAATGGCTTAGAAGGGTTGGGTTCACTATTGTTCAAAATACTGTCGATTGGTATGTAACCATTGTTAGTCTCATTTTTCTTTTCAGATGAATTGTTGGGAACATGTATTTGTCGCCAATAATTACCAAACTTATAATAGGGGTGATTATTAGGAGAAGCAGTTCGTGTCGAGCTTTTACTCGAACTGTTAATCGAATCACAAATAATACAATTCATTTTGGGATCAGAAGGACTTGAGTTTTGAATAATACTACTCAGGCTTTTAGCCATTTCTGGTTTATAAAACTTGGTTAAGTCACTGAGAATGTTGTCGTCTTCTCGAACCGGCAAATCGTAGAGTGAAGGCTCGCTATTAGCCAACAATGAATAAATACAAACCATGTGATTGACGGGACAATCATACAAAGGATTTATGACTTCATTTCTTGTCTGAGAATGAATTTTATTACTTTTGGTGCTCTTTTGTCTTTTCTTTCTTTTAACGCGAGTTCCACTTATCTCTAGACCCGAATCTCTACTACCACTCGAGTCGCTATGTCGTGAAGAGATCTCGTCCAATATGGGTAAAGGAGGTTTTGGACCCACTTTATTAGTGCGAAGTAACTCATTGGGATCTTTAGGATTGAGTTGAGCGTCAATTTCAACGCCAGAATCGGAAGACATGTGACCGTTTTGACCGCTATCAGTACTGATCATTCGATTGATGCCATCGATAGCCTTTGGCATTCGAATAATCAATCCTTCAGTTGATGAAGTGCTGACTTGAGATATTCCCGAGCCGTGTCTGTTCTTGAAAGAGTCTTCATCTGTCATAACCGGTAATGTATTGTCAGACACTAAGTTGGGACTGCTGTCCGTGCGATTGAGTTCTGCCTCATCGTTGGGATCAGTCACCAATTGCGGCGCTTCGAGTCCTTTGGGTAACTCTATTCTCAAGCTATTGTATGCATTTATTTTGCGTTTCATCCAACGGACCAACATATACAACACCATCACAAAGAGCATAAGTCCAAGAGTGCCGCCAGCTATGATTCCGATGATATACTCTCTGTTTTCATCGGCGGCAATGAGACACGCATTTAAATTAGTGAAATCGCTATCATTGCCCACAAATTTTTCATTTCTTTTATGATTTACAGCAACAATACTGACAGCAAATTGTTGCTGATATGACATCGAGTCGTCTATATATGAATTACAATCTAATGACAGATAGTATTCTCTTTGAAGGGCAGAAATATTGTAAAATTTTGGTTCAGATATATTGTCTCTCCGGACAAGCTTTAATAGATAGTAATCTATTGGACCGTTTGCTTCAATTGGTGGCGACCATGAAATCCGAACAGACGTCGCATTTATGATTTCAGTACGCGGCGGATCCATTTGACCGGGCGTTGAAGTCAATGTTCTCATTGAAAAAGCATCTGAAGTGTACTGAGAGCACAATGATTTGCTATTACAGGCGCGCACTTTTAGTTTATATGAACGATAACTTGAAAGACCAGTTATTTTGTAAGAACAGCCATTAGAACAATTAGTAGCGTTTAGAGTGTAAGTCTTGTCATTGCATACAATATCGTAATGTGATATCTGACCATTCGGTATAAGCGGTGGTTTCCAATTGAGTGTAATTGAATCGCTTGTAGTTTCGCTTGCCTTGAGATTAGAAGGAGCGCCTGTTGGAGAGTCGTGAGGCGTCTCAGCATATTTGGGATCACTTTCATCACTTGGACCCGAGTCAGTGAGTGCTACCACTGTAATCTTGTATTCACTGTAAGGCTCCAAACTGTTTAATACATAATTTTCATCATAACTATAGACTGTAACCGATTTTGGTTTACTGCATATCTTTTGATTCAATTCTTTTAAGTGTTCTGTTTTACAGTATGTTATTTTGTAGCCCTCGACCACACGTTTCTGAGCGGGACAGTTGAGTTTCCAAATAACATTAATACTGGTCGAGTTGAGGACATCCAATCGAACTTCACTCAGTTTGTCTAACCGGCCATCGATCGGTACAATACATTCAGCCCAAGACATACCTGACGAAGATTTTTGAGCATTGGCTGAAACAGCGAATTGATAATTAACTTTAATGTCGGGTAACTCTAAAGTAATGGATCTGTTAGTCGTATGCGTCCAATCGATGGCTCCCTCGCAAGGGAATGGTCGGGGCCTTAGATTTTGGCACCAAAATACAGTATAGTTAACAATAGAACCACTATTAGGGTTATCCCGGGGTTGTCCCCATTGCACTTCATATCTTCCGCCTCCATATGAAAAGACATCAATATTTGTTGGCTTATGAGGTATGTAATCGTTCTTATCTACTGTTATTTCAGAAAAGTTTTTAGACATTCCCTTATCATTGACACCATATATCTTGAAATTATAGGCAGTATTAGAATCCATAAGAATGAAGGTATAGGTTGTGTTATCACTTTTAACATTAACCGGATTGTAATAAAGACTATTAGTAACTCGCAATTTACTGGCAACTTGACTATGCTTTTGACGGTATTCTATAGAATAACGAAAGCCGCGAGCGTTGTGATGCTCGATAGGGATAGGTTTCCAAAAGAGAGTTATGCTTCGATTTCCTTCCGTGTTCTTCACCGTTTGAAAGGACTCAGGAATTAAAACCGGAGAAAGGTAAGGAACTGCAAAATAGATAAGAAAATTAGACATTTCTATTAAACTCTATTGTCTCTGCACAAGACAGATCGACAAATACCATCTGGTTTTGTTGTCACTAAAACTGATGAATATTCGCTCCAATATTCGTCTTTAATTGATTGGATTGTTTTGCATCTTATGCTGACATTATATATGTTGAATGGTATCAAATCAGTTAAAGTAATTCTCATTTCGCGAATGCCATCAATAATGATAGGCTGACTGTTAGCGGAATTAGAATGAGAATCAATTCTAAAGTAACGGATTTCATATATTATATGCTTTAAGAGATCTTCGTCAAACTCTATATATTCAGGCGCTTTCCAACTCAATGTCATATTATTTGTGGTCACATTAGAATACATTAAACCTTTCGGTATATTCGGTTTAATAATACTGTAGTGTTCGATAACAAATAACTGATCGTTTTTTCCGAACTGGTTTTCGCCCACAAGAACCAAATAAAACTTTTGGGCAGTATTTCGAAATGGAGGCACTGTATCTGTGCTCCATTCACAGCTGTTTTCTGTAGGACTAAAACCACATTTGCGCGATAGATAGTCATACCTTTCAAAAATAGAACAATTAATTCATTTTTTCTACATTTAGATAAGCGTTGAAGTAATCAATTGAATAAACTCTTGTAATCAAAAATAGTAACATAAGAATGACTTACTTTGGTGAGAGAGTGGCGTGCATTCGGTCCTCGAGATAATAATGTGTTTCGATGGGATTCTCCTGAGGAGTCCACGAACAATGCAGTTTACGGTAATGCAAACTTATGCACTTGAAGTCTTTCACGTTCTGCGGCTTATCTTAAAGTTATAAACAAAAATCACATAAAAATCCATAAATTTAATTAAAGCATTGATAAAGAAAACTCGGAAAATAGCTTACATCCAACAGTGACATGACTAACACAAACAAGAGGGTTATGATCGAGACCAGAGATGTTAAGTAAACAGTAATACATTCCGTTGTCATCAACAGATGCCTTGTCTACAGTGAGTTGCGCTACTGTATCGTTTATTAAATGGATTTTGTCTTCGGGATAATATTTACTGTTGAACTTAAATGAAATCATTGAAGAGTTCACTTCATATACATTATTATTATATTCAATCGTATTATTAAACAGAGTGCAGTCGATTGATAGTTGAGTTCCGACCAAAAGCTTTGGATCCGGAGTCGCCACTTAATCAAGTTAAACATTAATATTACAAATAAATATTTATTCTCTATTTTGTATATATTTAATGCTTTTGGCACTGAATTTAAATTCTAATTAAACGAATGAATAGTTAGCCGTAAAATAGGTCATTAAATATTATTTCTGTTCATTTCAAGTTCGTTTCAATTTATAGAAACGCATTCAATTGGACTAATTGTGGATCAAAACAAATTCTCTATTTCTCTAATAGTGTAGACATGTATTCTTCAATACCTGTACTAATACTTGTGTTGATATATGAGTCTTAAACTTTCAGTTTTGTATAAACATAAGTCTATCATAGCTTTAGAGAACATCTATTTGTGAGCTTTAGACTAATGGTTTAGTTTAGCACTAATTTATTTATAAATTACATTTATATGTAATGTAAGGCATTAATACTGTATGCGACACAACTGGAGACCTAAAGCATTATTATTACATAATATATACTAAAATATAGATATATTGTATCATTCATTGCATTACATTTACTATAAACAAAACTTATCGAAAAGCGCGTCTCCAATGACTTATTTTATACAATTTATTTAGATTTAAGATTTTATCAGTTCCTAGATCCTATTTTTAGAAATGCGTTAAAAAAATAAAAACATTGTCTTTAAACTAGTGTTTCAAAAAAGCGAGTTTTGCGATAAACAGAATTCATAAAACTTTTATTAATACTTATTATTTATTTTAAAAATTTTATTAAAACTGCACCGAAATAAGCCAATTATCAGAAAATTTTAATATTTAATTAATTATAGAATTTAATTTTGTTATATATAATTTATTTAATATAATATAAAGTAATATTTTATTGTTATATTGATTTAATAATCAATATTCATAATCACAAAATGTAATTATTGTGTGCTAAGCAGCGTAGACATTATTAATTCATAAAAAAGATGTTACACAACAGTTTTGCAAATGATTTAGTAGCACCGGATTTGCAAAAGTCTGGGCAACAGTGCTTTGGCTTGAGATTTGCAAACTTACACCTATAGCGACCTTTTTAACTATTTTTCTTTGAGATCAAACTAATTGGTATTTATTGTTAAAATAATTATTAATTAAGCAAATAGTTGTCTTACCTCCGAGTTTAGTAGAGGACGGACCCCAACAAGAGATAACTTGATGTATGGATAACATCAAAATTAAAATAATCGACAATTTGACGAATAGAAGAGAACCGATAAGACGGTTGTAATACATTCTGGTATTCATTAAATAGCTTTTTAACACTTTAGCGCTTCATTTATCGTATATTCACATCTTCTTGTGATGAGTTTTTGTTTACTCTTCAGGTTTGT
Organism: Nanhermannia nana; assembly: GCA_033996565.1. NCBI lineage: Eukaryota > Metazoa > Arthropoda > Arachnida > Sarcoptiformes > Nanhermanniidae > Nanhermannia > Nanhermannia nana. Next base: position 7,051 of record JAUJYT010000690.1, read on the forward strand.
ATTTTGCCAAACAATGAGTCCGTACTATATCTGAAATGAGAGCCATTTCATAGTAAAATAAGGCATAAACTAAAGGAGACATTGAAGGAGACACTAAAGTGCATAAACAAGTAGTAGAAGCGCAACATTTAATCTAATATTTGACAGTTTACTGGTATAGCGACCACTTTCACGAGAAATGTTATACACTTTAATATTGGCCCAAAACTATCCCAAGAGATTTACATACATTCTAAAAGATCTAAGTTTAGGTCAAATTACAGACCGTTTTGAGCCCTGTCTTATTTAATCTCTTATGTAAGAGCTCTGACCAATAGAAGTGCGAAAAATAAAGCGAGAAATAATCCCAATTCCCAAAGATTTGAGGGAAAAACAAGTTAAATATGAGCATTACCTTAAAGAGCATATAAAGTCTAAAGTGAGTTACTTTTTAGCGTGTCTTCTATGATATGACGACTTTCAAGTCTAATGGAGTAAAACAGTAAAACAGCAGCGAAGAGTACAAAAATGTAAACTAAATCATCAAATATATAAACAAATATGCGTTCTGTATATATATTATCACAAAGTACTCTCTGCTCTAATGCTGTGCTGTATTAGAAAGAGATTTTAAACTTTGAAGGGAAAGGGACTGTCAGGAAAATGTTTTCCTGTGTTAGTGTTAGCGCTAAGATAACAAAAAAATCTAAGCATAACATAAGCCAACCCTCAACTATTGGTCAAAGTTGATGTCAGATTTCATTGAAGTACTCTATAATTTAATGCTTCACTGTCTTTACAACTCTACAACTCTTTACAGCTCAAATTCAATACTACACAACATTTTGTTTTTCTTTCGCAAATCAAATGAGCTCTCAGTCTATAGACTATCACTTTTTGTTTAAAACATATCTCTTAGAAATTGATAACATATTCAATACATTAGTAAAGTTGGATAATTAAAACATTAATAAAGTTTATATTACATTAGATTATAAACTAAATGTCAAACTAATTAACAACAGAACAGAACAAAAGTTAAGAAAGAGTATAAAATTCAAGTGTGAATAATAAGATATGATAACGACTCAAAAGGACTCTAAATTTATTAAAGATAAAGACAAGCCATGAGTTAAAAGAATGCAAATCAAACATTTGGCGCTATAGTTACCAAAAATACATTCAACTCTTTAATTAATTGAACACTTTCTCGTCTTCATTACAATTACCTAAAGCTTAAAATTAAAAATTATCTAATAGTAAAACATGTGTTTAAAGAGGACATGTGTTTAAACATTTATTTAGATTGTATTCAAATAAAACTAAATTCAAAAGTAAAGACAATAAGTACTGGTGAGTACAGTATATTATTAAAAGTTTCTATTGTTTAATACTATAGAATACTCTTCGCATTATTATTTGAATAAAACTCATAAAAGTAAACGATTATACGAACTTATAATTCAAGATTAAATATGTTATCACTTAGTCATTAAACTAAAGAATCGATAATAAAATAGACAATAATTAAACGCTATTCAAAGCTATTCCTCTTTATATGAGTTCAGATAAAACTCATCTCAAATAAAGTGTTTTAGACATCAATTTAGAGCTCAGTCCCGTTTGACTGCTTTCTAAAAACTGTAAAAAAGGGACTTTCGGTCACTTCAGGCTTCGGTCTCTTCAGGCTTTGGTCTCTTTTCGTATTTTTGAAAAAAGCAATAAATAAAAGAGAGAAAAATATAAATATCTGCTCGTCCTTGAAGTCAAACCTAATGGATTCGATGCATGTTTTGTATGGATTACAGTCTATCATAAGGCTTAAGGCATTCACTTTTCATAATAACGCCAATATTATACATCATTATAGCCATTATAGCCATTATTCTCTTCTATCCATTTTTTTAAGACAAATGACAGAACTATTTATTTGTAATTTTGTAAATCATTAAATCTATAACTTTTGAGTCAGCGCTTAAGCAAATCGTCAAAAGCATTGCAGAGAAAAGTTTGAATATTTATCACTTCGTTATTGACATTTCAGATAACATTAAATTCTATTCAAATTAATTGTCAAAAACACACATCTCTTTCAAACACAATTCAAGCTTTCATTTGAAGCACACTTTCATTTAAGCACTATTTTAACAAAAATACATTTGTATTGAAAATATTTAAAACATTTAAAACGAAAACATAATATGAAAAGAGTTTTTATGTGAATAACAAAACAGAAAGAAATGATAAATAGATTGAAAATAAGACAATCATTTAAATAAGACTTACCTCTAATAGTATGGTATAATAAACTTAATTAAAAGTCATAATTGAATAGTTTGTACACAAACAAGAGATGAGTCAATGGAAACAAATATCTAACAATTGAGAACAAATAGCCTCAAAAGTGTCTCATAGTTAGTGTGCATACTGTCGGCCATATTAGAAATAGTGTTGGTTTCAGAGCACTGTACGAAGTGTACGAATATGTAGTGCTGTGACTGCTCTGCGCATAACTTGTTTCAAAAAATTCCTATGAGTTTCTCTCTTATGGTTTGCAATGTTTTGCTCTAAACTTTGCTTCGCTATAAAAACTTTTTACTTAATGAATAAAACATTAGTTTATTTGAATGTTTTGTAAACTTTTTGTTTCATCAATTTCTTCCTAGAAATTAGAAATATTAGAAATAAGTAAGACTTCGATTGATTGTAATTTTCGCTCATTTTTATGCTTAAAATTTTGATTTTAAAGTTTTACCCAAAAGTGCTTTTATTTAAATAGAGATTTGTGCGGATGAGGGAAATCATACAATTGATATATACTATGATTTTCCTGTATCTCTATTTTTTACATATTTGTCGAATATTTAATATTTAGCACGAATTCTAGTAAATAAAAAATTGTTGTAATACTCTATTCATTGACTTTATTGAAAGACATTTACCTCATTATTGATGAAGTTATTTAATTGAGTAAAATAGAGCACAGCCTATACTCGCATACGACGCATAACAAATGCGTCTTTAAATTACAGAATCAGTTATAAAAGTTTTTCAATTAAAGAGTGATTATTTGGTTTTCTTAAATTTTTTTCAATTATATCAAATTAAATTATATAAAATTTTAATTTTGAAATATTTGTTTAAATAAAATATTTTTAAAAGCTTAAAGTTATCATAAATAGCAATCAACAGAATTATCAGTTGAATCGCACATTAAGTCTCAAAACTAATAAAAGATCTCGAATTGTGTCTTAAATGAACGCTTCTATCCCTTAATGATCTAATCTATTCAAATAGTGCTAATTATGTTCCGTTTTTTTTGCAATTCTCGACACTATTATCCAGTCTTGAATTGACATAAGTTTATTAGTTTATTAGTGATATTCATTTTGCTTTTATGACATCCAATATTTTTTGTCATTAAAAGTGTGATTTAATTCAATGATATTATTGCTAATGTTGTCCATAGGCTCCAGGCTCGGCTCGAGGAGAATTTTGGAGGCTCAGGCTCATGGTTTTGAACTCAGGCTCGGTAGGTTTGAGCCTAGGCTCAGTAGGTTTAGGCTCAGCCTATTGAGACTGAAGAACCTGTACTAAAATTTCAACACAATTCACAATAATTTAATATTTTGCTGTATTTGAATTTATATCATATCTAAGCTCTAAAATGAACAAATGAATGAATCGCTGAAAAAAAGTTTTTCAAACATTCATAACTTGTCTATTAGCTCAGGCTGAGGCGAGGCTAGCCTAGGTTGCCAGCCTAGGTAGCTAGGTTGCCTAGGCTAGCCAGGCTCGCTAGGCTTTTTCGATGAGCTAATTAGAGGCTTAGACTTTAGGTTTTAAATCGAGGCTCAGGCTCTAGGGTATGACTCCAGGCTCTGTCTCTTTTGGTTATTAGCCTAGAACTTGGGCCCGGAGATTTTGAGCCTATGGACAACATTAATTATTGTGAAAAGCTTTACTCAATTGAATATAAGGAGAGTTCACTCTTTACTTGAAAATGTGATGTGCAGTTTGTCGCTCGCGCTAACACTTGCGTAAAATAAAACACTGGAGCGATAGCTCAGCCCTGCTTTATGATTATAAATTACTTGTTTTTATAAATATTACTTCAGCTTTTGAAAGCTCTAATATTAACTAAAAATACAGTACTCTAAGAGAGAGATCTCAAATGAAACTCACTCTTATGGGAATCATATTAGCTTTTAAAACGGTTTACTTAAGACTTAGTAATTTCAATAACAGCTCTAAATCAAAACTAATTGTTTAACGAATTGGTCCAAAGAATTTTAACTTCATTTACCTTAAATGTATTGAATAATAAATTTATACTTTTGAAGTGAGGCATTCAAATAATTGAAGTGAAAGTTTTTCATACAGTAAAAGTGTAAAACTTAACATATTATGATGTTTTACGTGCATAACTGCATTCAATGGCTATTTGCAATGTGTAATCACAAACAGTAGTACAGAGTATTAGCCAAATATAGCTCTCAAATATGTTTAAGAAAAATATTATGCTTCATAAGCTTTGAGCTTTGAACTCTTTAAATCACTTCAAGACAAGAACAGATAATTGTGAGAAACTTTAATTTTGAACACGTACTGCACTGTACCAGTACTAGTATAGTGGAGTATAGTATATTTGGAATTTCAGAGCTGTTTCAGAGCTGTTTCAGAGCTGTTTCCGAACCGTGATCTTAAAATTATAATGGCTTTCGGGTTATCCCATGAATATAAAAATGCTTACTTTCTAGCACTAAATTTCAATCGGTAACTATCAAAAGAACTGCAGCTGAAAGTTATAAAAAATTCCATCTCTTATAAGTTTTTTATGCTAATATCTAACTGACTGGTGGGTACACTTTCAGTATTTATCTCTTGTCAGCTTTAAAGTGCTAAAAAATCCTGTTATTAATATTCTTGAGATACATTTGACAAAATCACTGTTTCAAATAAATAAATTCACTTTAAACATTATTTCATTTCATCCAATGTGAACCTTAACTCTGAGTTCATTTTAGTTTGGAATATCTTGTGGTAAAAATATTTCTCATGGGTTTCTTCGAATTTATACTAATGATAGCATAGCTTTTTTTAAGGATTCCCTTAAATCTCATCTGTATTATATCATGAGTTTCATTATGTATAGGCTTTTATCATTACTTGGATTAAGCTCAAGGAGCCCAAGAAAACACATTTCGCTGATTCACTTTTTAAAAAAAATTTTTTTTGTTGCGCAAACACATATTCAAAATTTTCACTTTCTTTCTTTTAGTTTACAACGTCTTTTGTTTTTTGTCTACAGAAGAAATTATATTTCTGTGAAGTTGAGGAAAGAATCGTTAAGAATAAGAATCATTGAGACTTCATGAAAAAGATATGCATTCATTTCTGTAAAACTTCATCTATGAATTGAAAAAATATTTAAAGAATTTAAACTTGAGTCTCAGCTAATACCTTAACGTTAAATTTTATAAAGTAATGAGATTTTATATAGCAATTCAGGGGTAAGTAAGAGGCTATTTATTATACTATATCTTACGCAATTCAATGGATCTCACAATGAATAACTTGTAAATCTCAAGTTAAAAATACCTGTATTGGACATTTGTTGTTCAATTCTAAAGTTTTAATTAATTGATTTTTCATTATAATGTGATTATCTGTGAAACTTGAGTATAGCCCAAAAACAACATCAATAATACGCATATCTTATCGAACTTTCAAGAACTGACTTTTATTTTTTCAAATCTGTGATACTCTAACTTACTTTTGGTGACTTATATTGAAAGAAATTTTAAAAATAAGGAATTTATTTTCAATTAAATTATTTCATCGCAATTGTAATCTATATAACCAATAATTCTAAACTTAGAAAAATAAACCAAAAAACCAAATAAACTAAAATAAAAAAATTTATCAAAAGTAATTATTTTTATTAATGCCTAAAAATATGAGATATATATCTAAATTTTTGAAAAAAGGTTGATTTCATGGATATAACAAAAGCAGAAAACTTTAGCCGTACACAGTTTAGAACTTTATACCATAAGGTTTAGCTATAGGTAAGTTTAAATAAAAATGGCAAATATTTAATTTTAGATAACAGGACAACGAAATTTTTATTGCATAGTATTTATGCAGCATATAATCTAAACTCATTGTATACATTCTTTAGTTAGATTGCTCTTGAATTTATTTATAATTTATATGGCGTTTCATAAGTCTTACTGTCTTGAAAGTAATAAAACTGATTTATTTATTCTTTGTGAAGCGCATTATCGGTTCTATTGTCTGTTTGCAGAGCTTATATTGTTTTTTCTTATTTTACAATAAATTAGAGGATTGCGTGTTTTGGTTGCCAACAATCGGTAATACTTTTACACTTATCCATAGACTACACAAGTTTTAATAGTTTTTGTTACCAAAAGTTAACCATTTGTTGTTGTGGTTTAAATAATTGATTATTCATTTAGTTCTAATTTAGTGCTGAAAAGTGATCATCGTTTTAGCTTTAATTCAAGAGTTACTATAGTTTATAACTTATGTATTGCTAGTATTCTATGTCTACGTGTAGAGCAGTATCTGTTAAGTTATAACTTTGTGTAACTTTGTTCTGCAGAAGTTGACTAACTTTTTGTTATACTCTTTCTTTGTTTTAGGTTATGTCAGAGGTTATGTCAGAGGTTATAATAAATTGATTTGTTTTCTCAGTTATTACACAACTTTATAGCTTTTTTAATTAATTAATTATAAGTTTTATAAGTTTTAAAGTCAATTATTAATAAAATTAATAAAAATTATATAATTATGAGTTAAAGTTTAGAATATTTTGTGAAATAAAAAATTATTTAAAGATCAGATGTTTTATTAAATTATAATCATATGTTTTATAACTAATTAATAATTATTGTTATCTTTAATTATTAGATAAGTAACTAATGTTTGAATAGAAGTATTACTTAATAGGTTCGAAACGAGACTGAAAAGGGATAAAATACCTGATATTCAGAGTCTTAATGTGAAAGTAAAATAGTTGAAAAGTTATAACCATTTGAGTAATTTTTCTACTTTTAGTACACAGTAATCAATACATTTGAAGCTTAAGTTAAACCTTTAGTTTTTTAAAACAATTTTTTCACTGATATGTCTCTAATCAGTTAATATGTATATAAATAGGATTTTATACTAAAATATAGAGAAAAATCTTTGCGTCAAAGCAACAGCTCTGACACCCTCTGTCTGTTTGATATGTCGTAAACGTAAAGCAGTGCTAAACTTAAGTACCGGTACTTCTCTTGCACTCTACTTTCAAAGCTCTTAAATTCAAACATTTATTACTTTGAGTGCAATTTTTGTGATAAACTCTGTTTTATAGTCATTTAATAGAAATCTCTATTTAAATATAATTAAACTATTTATTTGTAAATTTAATAATTAATAAAATTAATATTTATATCAATAGAAATGAGCCGACAATTAAAGTCTAGTCCATGTGTTAACGTATGTATTCATATATATGTATAATATGTTTAATATATAATATGTTTGATATATAATTATTGTTATATAAAACCCATAATTAGATAACGGATGAGTTCTGCGGATACACTCTCGAGTCGTTTTGTGTGACTCCGAATTTGGCCAAATATTTAGAGTCAGTGCTAATTCCGGGCGGTTTTGTTCAGGACAGGTATCAGTCATATGAGACACGCATTCATTTGAATCCATTTATATATTATTTACATAACTATCAGTTCTTTTAATTGATGTAAGGATCGAACGGTTGGCCTGTGATATAGCCATCGATTTAGCGAATGAGCCCTTCGTTGCGTTGTGTGTACTGAAAGGCGGGTATCAGTTCTTCAGCGACTTGATGGACAAAATCAGACAGTTATATAGATATCGATCCAGTTCTGAAAGTGTTACTAAAGATACTTTAGATGATGCGCAACAGATCAAAGTCGAGTTCATTAGAATCAAGAGCTATGAAGACGAGAAGTCGACCACAAACCTAAAGATCATTGGAATTGAAAGTTTGGCTTCTCTTCGAGGAAAGGTTTGGTTTATCGTTAATTCAATCATTCAATAGGTTTTAACTTTGGTTTTGTTTAGAATGTGCTTATAGTGGAAGACATTATAGACACCGGAAAAACAATGGTTAAGTTACTCGAACTTCTCAAGGGTTATGATTTGAAGTCTATTCGAGTGACGAGTCTTTTCGTGAAACGAACTCCTCTTAGCAATGGATACATTCCTGACTGTGAGTCAATTGTTATTGAAATATATGAATTGCTATATCGGTTCAAATTTATTTAAATAGACGTCGGCTTTAACATTCCGAATAAGTTCATCGTTGGCTGTAATATGGATTATAACGAATATTTTAGAGATTTAAATGTGAGACTACTCTTCATCTTTACAATAGTTTTAGTTTAACTGCGAATATGTTTTTCAGACTAAGTTTCAAATCATAATTGTATTCAAGATTTGCATTTTGTAAATGACAAGTAGGCCTAGAGGTTAGATATACACAAAAGTATTACCATATATACCATGTCTGAAAATCATATTCACACTACATAAGTGTTTAAACCATAAAAAATAGTACCGGTATTTATCTTATCAATTGATTGTTTGTTTTTTCTTTCTATAATATAAACTTTTTTCTCTCTATTTAATTATGTTTCTAACCTTTCATTCTATTCTTAACATTGATTTACATTTTATGCTAATTATAAACTCACATTTTAACAGCACGTCTGTGTTATGTCTGATACTGGAAAAGAAAAATATTCGTCCAAAAACCTCAAAGAATCCAATAGCGTATAACTCGACTGGTTTTGTGTTTTAATAGCAGATAATTTTTATATTACTTTATATCCTGAAGAATAAATGTCTCTTTAATATAATACAAGATTTTAATCATTCATCAAATTATATTTTAATTAAACGAATTTTTTACCTTTATATTCAATTATAAACTATTTTTATAAGTAATTAGAAGAGACATGAATTTTAAATTTACTTTGTATGCAAACTAAAAGCATAATAAGAGCTCTTTTTATTAAACTTTATTAATATAAAATATTAATCAAATATTTGGAGCTATTAATAGATATATTTAAATAATGTCT
>JAUJYT010000691.1:0-16155 GCA_033996565.1 Nanhermannia nana
ATTTTCAAGATCTAGGTGGTCAGGGCCGCCTTTCTCAAGATTTTGAGATATTGAAAATGTAAACCTTGTAGTTTATAATTTATTTCAATCAAACTAATCGCTAAAGTTTATAGAAGCAGTTATAAAATATAGATAAAGTTTTAAAAAGTTTTAGGACTGAAAATAAATTTATTCATTATTATATTAATAATTGAAGCAAGATTTCAAATACTCAGCTTAATATTATTAAGTTTTATTATGCAATTTCAAACATTTAATGTATTTTCAACTCAAAATGGATTTTATGAGCAAAAATAGCTTTAAAATCAATGTATAATATAATATGGAGAGGAAATTTCAAATTTTAATGCATTAATTATGATAATCAGTGCATAAAGGTTCTAATTTTTTAAAAATCAAATGTATTATCAAAACTTTGTTTTTTGTTATCTTTGATTTCCTCGAGTAATAATATAATGCTATTAAGTGTCAGATCAATAAGAGTTTGTCACGCCCTGTACTCTGTACGACACCTAACTTTATGTGTCACGTAATTATTATATGCATAAAACTTTTTAATATTAATAAATAATTCAAATATTTATAATTTATATCATTTAATTACTATATAAAAAGTTTAGTTAGGCTTAAATGCGATACACATTATTAATTGATATGTCAAACAAAATTATATTTTGTTCATATTAATAAAAAGCTGCTTATTGTGAAATTGAAGCTTACAATTGACTTATAAGTAAAAAATAGGAGTTTACTTTTTAGCAGAATTATAGTTCAAATATTTGTTAGTAATGTTTCTATAAGAAAGTTATACTAAAACTAATTTTTCTATTACTCTGAAACTAATTTATATAAAAAGCATTAGTTGAATAAATATATAATTAGTATTGCTTTGTGAATAATAATTTCGGTACACAGTATTAGACTATTGTTTCTTTCCGATTGTTTCACTACCAGTAGTAATGATATCAGACACGAAATGATCCAAATTATTAGTATTAAACTTGTTTTGAATAGTAATTCCATCATTAATCAGAAGGTCTTATTTCTTAATCATTATAATGATAGCCATTGCTAACAATAAAGCTCTAAAAATATTATATAACAATATAATTAATCAAATAAAATATCGATGATCAGAGTTTTCTAAATAAAAAAAATATGTCATTCAGAATAAAATACAGCATTTTTGTATCCGAGCTATTACTCCCTTATATAAAACCAATCTATTTTCGAAAAAGTAGATCATTGCATGTGAACCAAAAATATTTTCAAAGATGCAAATTATAGGAACAGTTCAGTGATGTATAAGTTTTGCAGTTCAGTAATTCAGCACTTAAATCGATTTATAAGAATATAAAATATTTAAAGACAAAAAATATGGAAAAAGCTACCGATTTGATGTACCCAAATGTTTGCATACTTCTTGGTTTATCTATGCCTTAAAATCTCTTTAGAGTATGATTTCAGCCTATTTAATAGGGTATCTGTGTGTGTGTGTGTTTTCAAATTTTCAAAAAATTAAATGTACAGTACTGTTAATGCTCTATCACTGCTTTAAAGTGCAATCTGAGTGCGGTCTTTTCAAAAATAAAAATTTTCTTATATGGATCACACGGATTAATATGAGAAAGTTACTGTATGTGAGTTACAAAGCATGAGGAGCCTCATGTTTATTATAAAAGAATAAAAGCAATTTTCTTATGTAATTTCCAAAAGCAAGCAAAATAATATTCAAAGAAACCTAATATATATAATATTTATAAAAACTTTAATGCTCAACATCTGAAATGAGCATTGATATTGATTTTGCAGTAATTCAGTGCAAAAGTACTTAAGCTCTCTGCTCATGATATACCTGTATATAAAACAAATGTTTGGAATAGTTTTTAGGAAGACTAACTTTTTAAAACACATTTTCAGAGAATAAGACAAATATTTCAAATATGTGTGAATTAAAATTAAATTGAAACAAAATAATCAAATTAAAAGTTTAGATTTTAAATCTTATAAACAAACTTACTTATTAACTATTTTGATGCAGAGAAAGAGACAATAACTGTATAAAACTTGAAAGAAAGCTCAGGTCAGGCGAAACCAAATAAAAATTATTTATTTTAAAATTTCAAAAATATCAATAAAATTAGTGATATAATTATTAAAATTAAGCCAAATAGTAATTAGTAATTTTGTCGATTTGGAAGTTAAATTAAAAAGTTGGCGAACCTTTCCTACAGAACATGCTTCTTGTGTATTACATAACGAATAGTAAAATAACTCAATTCTGGGAATAAAGCTCAGTTCATAAGTGCACTAACGAGCTCAGAATACTTCATTAGTTTATGTAAGCGCGTGATAACAATATTTTATTATTACCTGACATTAAATAAATTGAAATAAAATCATATCTTAAAATGATTCGCAACAATAAGTAATATCGTAAAACAATAGCGTCTTATACTATGTTCGGGAAGAGTAATACTTCTCAAGCATTATACCTGTTATACTTAAGTATTGAAAATAAAGAAAGTGCCCTCTATTGTGAAACCTAAATAATTCTAAATATACAGTTACTGTGATAGATATGATTTACTGTGATTTACTGTGATTTGAAGTAAAAGAGCGTTCGCGTAAAGTAATCAAAGTATACTTACTTTGAAAGTAAAAGTGAAGTATCGTTCGCGAAAAGATTTTACACATACTTCACAAGTATTTTACTCTTCCCGAACATAGTATTACAGTCTATCAGTTACTTTAGAAACTGTGATTTGTGCAGTGCTTATGGGTTTTCATAATCTTATTAATTTTTAGCATTTTCTACTTTATTAAAATATATAATTCTGTTGTAATATATATGGCTATAGTATGGAAACTCCTCCGCCCGGATTATTGAAACTTATGCATTGAAAATAAGTAATAACCATAACATAACTAAATTTTGAGAGACTTCATATTAGAGCTAATTTTAGTTTTAATTATTTTTATTAATGTAGCGTAAGAGCAAAGAAGGCAACGATGCAGTGCTTAAATAAACACATCGGCCAATGGATAATAAATTTGAGCTTAAAAAGGTTCGTAGAATTGAAATATAAAGGAAATGGGAAGAATGAATAGTAAATTAAATACTTAATGGCTGCTCATCAGAATGCACTTTAATTTTAGTTTAAATAAAGAACATCGTTATTTCGAAAGAAATGGTTTCATTTCAAGCTCACTGGCATTCACTCTTATACTCTATTTTGAATGTGAAAAATAAATAGAGAAAGACAAACAATTGTCATCGTTTGCCATCGAATACTACTGTAACTGTACTTAAAATAATTTTCATGTATTCTAGAAATTGTTTGGTTTTATTCTATAGTTCTCAATATATTTAATGACAAAAATCCAATCTTTGATTACTTTAATAGTCTCTTAATTTGATGTCAAATGATTTGAACTCATAAAGAGTACTTATAATCTCAATAACTGTCGAGAGATCTTTCACTTTGTTTTCATCGATTTTTTGAGTCTTTTCTAAGGTTTGCAAATCATTTCTTAGATTAGGAACAGATTTAGCTTAAAAGCGCAGAAACTGTTACAAATAAAACTGACATTCAAGTAAAGAAAAAAGTATGGCTTCTACATAAAAAATATTCTTGTTTTTGTACATTAGAATAATATCAAGCGTTTACCTGTATATCAAAAGTAGAATTTATTAATAAGAGTCATGTGTTTTATTCGAGAATATGAGTTAACCTGTACAACAGTAATCAAGTGGTTGTTGTTTATTTTTTTAAAGCTATAGCCAGTGCTTAACTGGTTTAATAAATTGTTATGCTGTAGAAAGTGATGGTCAACAGCGTGTATACTTCGAAACTAATATTTGAAAAACTAAAACTGTTCAAAAGTAAAGAATTTTACTATTGTTCCTATTACCTTATTTAAGGGTCAATTTTAAATAACATAAAACATAGTGAAGTATGAGATTCTCAAAATATTTAAAAGAAGGTCAAAAACTCAAACCTCTGTAATTTTTTCGTCAAATCTCTTTGAGTTCGTAATTAGTTATTACTCTATTTTTATTAACTTTTTGTATATTTGTTTTTATAGTAATTCAAGAACACAATTAACTGATAAGCGCTTTTCCCCATTTGTGTTATTGTAATTACTAAATGCGCGTACACTTACTTAATGGTTGTATGTTTTGAATTGAGAAAGTCGTAGGAGTTTTGTATATAATGTTAAGTGTATTAAATAAAAAATCAAAATAAAAACTCAAACTCAAAGGATAGTTAATTGAATTGATATTTAGCCTTAACAGAGCATTGAGTATGTTATGGAAACTTAAATTATTACAAAAATTAGCATAAAATGTATATTATTTTTTATATAAAACATAAACTGATATAACATACAAGTATTGAATAGACAAAGAATTAAATATATTCTTTCTTAAATATGTTATAAACCCATAACAATATTGTTCTATTGCTTATAACTATAGTATGTGAGGCTTGTAATTGTTTCACATAATTTAACTCATAACTGTGCTGTACTATATTTACGACCAATAAAACAAAGCAGTCATTTAGAATCGCTATAATGTTCGCACAAAAAGACAATTCAATTCAAACTTTTGGAAAACAAATGAATTGATTAAAAAAGAATTCTTTAAATCATATCATATGGCAAATTAATGCTCTTATTTAAAATTACCCTGATTTAGGGTAGATAGGCCGCGGCTTATCTGAAGAAAAAGGTTAAATTCTTAAAAAAAATTATGACCGCGGCTTATCTGAAGAAAAAAGTTAAATTTTTAAAAAAATTATGACCGCGGCTCATAGAAAGGATCATTTTTAAAGGTAATTAGAGCTTTTATAATAAAATTGGTGTTATTCTTAGTGGTGCGGCTTATGCGCCGGTGCGGCCTATCTACCCTAAATCAGGGTAAATTATTTTAAATGAGATACATTACATCAGACTCAATGCTGTCTGTGCTAATCCTTTCAATTCTAAAATTGTTAAAAATGAATTTTCATTTTTGAAATATTTACTTTGAATTATTGTTTGAGAACTCATTCGATAAGAAATTTAAAACAAGGAATAAATTATTTGAATTTATATGAGAAGTAAGACTTGAAGAATACTTGACTACAGTTTGCTTCGCTTTCGAGGAACTCTAGTATAAAGTGAGAGCACTGAACCACCATTAAGTTTGTATACAATTTATATTCATTTTAAGCTTAAGAATTATTATTACATTAATAAGATTAAAAGGAATACATTCAAAATGAATTGACTTTAACTTTAACTTTCAAAAGTACTGCACTGAAAAAAATAATTCAATTAAAGCACTAATTCATTTAGAATGAGAACATCATAACTTCAAATCAATTATCTTTTAAACAATTATGTAAACTATTTAATTATCTTAATAAAGAAATTATGAAACTTTATATATTTGTAGAGTTTTTATTTTTTAAAGCATTTTCGAAAGAATAAAATGCTTACTTTGGATGAGTTTCAATCATTTATAACTAAAACAAAAAACATTTATGATATTTAGTCTAATGTTTTAGTACATGAGTCCCTTATTAACAATCATAACTATAAGTTTATACTAATGATTGGATGCTTTCATTAAACTGCATTTCAAAAAATTTAATTAAACTCAAATTTCATTAAAATATTCCTTAATATTGTTCTAAAAAGGATTAATTTCTTCATCATTGTATGCGAGCATTAATTCCATATAAAAATGCGTTAGGTGAAGGGCTTTTTAGTGGTATCCCAATTAAAAAAGTATGGGAATAATAAAGCCCAATATCATGCTTATAATAGAAGTGTAACAAAATGTGATTTATTAAAAACAAAAAAATAAAATATTAAAAAGTTTGTCAGATCAAAAACTTGTTGAATAAAAATAATTATAATTTTCAAATATTTAAAATACTGTTTATATCACTTTAAATTAAGTGATTCAAAGAAGTTTTAACAATATATTTGCTAACATTAACTTGAATTATATACATATCTGTAGAGGTATTTAACATATATTACTTTCGTTACAATATTTTCTTCAAAGTTTTGATCGAATTATGAAGGAATAAGGCCCACGTGCATCAGCGCATTTTCAGCCGTTATTCTCTTTGCTGGCTTTGGTTCAAGCAATTGATTGACCAGATCTTTGATATCTTCTGACAATACTTTGTCAATTGTAGAATGAAACCTATACTCTCTGTTTCTTTGCTTCAAAACATATGCCAATGGATTAGTGAACGCAAGTTTTTCATTGAAAGGTCTGTCAAAGTTTAACATTTCAAACAGACAAACGCCCATCGAATACATATCCGCAGCTTTTGCATCATAGGGCCATATCTTGGTAACGGGCTCACATTCTGGTGCCATATATGCCGGATGACCACAAGATGTGTCTCTCATAATATCTCCACTTTTATCAGAAGTAAGACACGAATACCCGAAATCAGAAAGTAATGCATTAAAATCGGAGTCCAGAAGCAAATTGTCGAGTTTTATATGTCGGTGTGCGATACCTTTGGAATGGCAGTAACTCAAAGCGCCCAAAATTTGTGAGAACCACATCTTACTTCTGGACTCAGAGAATGGTTTTTTCTCACTTATCAGTTTCTTATACAGAGAACCATTTATTGCATAATCGGTGAAAATGAAGACAGCTCTGTTTGTCTTAATGAGATCCACAAATTTGACAATATGGGGGTGGGCCACCTTCTTCAATACCTTATACTCTAATCTCAAGCAACTTTCTCTCCATGAATTGGGAACTATATTTACGTCAATCCTCTTAACGGCCAACATTTTGTTTGGCATCATATTATTGGTGCATTTGAAGACTCTAGAGAAACGTCCCTTCCCTATTTCTTCGCCAAACACATAACCCCTCATTGTCACCGCTGGTGGACATACCGGCTCATTATCAGTATTCATCTGTTATTTATAGTTCTGATCGAAAAAGTATTTATAGAAAATTAGATCAGTAATTGAGCAATTTGTCACAAATAAACGACCGTTTTTTTAATAGTCTGTTTTCTAATAATAATTTTTTATTCAATATAACAATAGTTGTCTAAAAAACAAAAGGAATGAACACAACAATGACTATAAATTTGGAAACAAATTTAATTGATATTTAAATAAAATTTAGAATTTTAGATTTTGGCAAACTTTAATACAGACCTCTGTAGACCTCATTCTGTGGATGAATATATTTAGTGTAAGTTATTATGTCTATTGAAGTAAAACAAAAAAAATCTTTTGTTCACAATTACAAAACTTTTAATGAAATTCAATTGAATATAAAAATTAATAAATTATGTTATTATTAATATATTTTCAAAGCATAGATATCAGAATCAGAATTTTATTTATACTCATTGCTTTCAATCCTATTTTTTCAAATAAACACCATTTTAAGTGTAGTGAGAGTTTAATTAAGTTTTAACTTTTCTCAAGAAAAACGGCAAATTCTTATAATTCTAATAATTCTCTGATTTATCTAATTTTCTATATTACAGTATTAAAAATATGATGTCGGTCCGTTTGTGTCCAAAATAACAAAATAATTTTTTACAATAATATGATTCAGATTTTGGAAAAAAAAGTCAAATGCGCCGTAAGGTATAACAATGCATTTTAAATGCAATCTTTTCTAAATTAAACAAATTCTTATATTCCACGGGTTAATATCAGAGTAAAAAGTTTTATGAGCTACGAATCAAATGGTGCCGCTAGTTATAAAAAAAAATTTAAATACACTCTTAATTATAAAATATGCATTCACTTTAAAGTAAACCATTTACTTCAATTTTACACTAATTATGCCTAATAAGTTACAATACTAATAAACTACTGACTCCTGAGAGTGCTTTGCGCTCAATACTAATTTACTTAATTCAGCGCATGTAAGGGCAACACTTACCATAATAAAAACCTAAGAAAAAAGACAGAGTTGACCTTTTAATACATAATAAAAGGAAAACAAAAAATAGCTAAAAATGCGGAAAATGTTATTAAAGTTAATAAATTTATTTTATGTAAATTAAATGCACCCAATTCTATAAAAAAATCAAGAGATTTTCGATTCTTAAAAAGCATAAAACGCCATTAGTCTTTTGCTTTTAACTTTTTAATTTATTTTATTTGCACTAATTTACGATGTATTGTAAAGTATAAAATTTTTTTCCATAAAATAGAGTAAGTTTCAAATAAAGCACCACTTTTTTATTTTGAAGCATCAATTGTAAAAACAATTATAACACTTTTTTCCATAATTATAAATAGCAATCAATAAAATAATTTTTAAATTCTTGTTGATCTCAGACTTAATTGAATAGAAGTATGATTTATAAAAAATTCGTTTGAAATGTTTTGATTAAAATTTATATTTTAGGCATTAAATAATATATGTTAAAAAGCTTTAGTGGAGAGTTGTTTAAATATATTTTTTATGTCATACATAATCCATAAAATAATGATATGGAAAAAAAATCTTAACATTATGATATGCAATATTTATTTTTTCATATACTTAAGTGCATAACACCTGCTCTAAAGAAATATTTTTGTCTAATATAACTTAATATAACTGTACAGATAGCTAAGAAAGTCTTTATTTCAACTCATAAGAAATAATTGATAAGCATATACTTAAATCTCATGTGAAGAATATTTTTTTAATATCTTCATCTCTATCTTTGGATCTACAAAACAGCTAATCTTATTAATTATAATTAATGATTTGAAACAATTACTCTGTAGTACTGTAGAGTACATTAAGATAAAGCTTCTAAAAAAATTAATTTCAAGTAAACTGCTTTTTGGGGAAATTATGCAAAACTTATCTAAATCTGATCTCAATCATAATCAGTTTATTTAGTAAAGCCATAAAAGCAAAATTCGGATTCAAATAATAGTTGCGCATTGTCTGAGCTCAACGATGAAATGGATTTCAAATGTTGTAAAAATATGTTGAATAGCATATTATTTTATCCTATGCTTAGTCTCACTCGAGTTCCTTAAGTAAAGTTAGTGGACATTATTTTTGTGATTTGTTCTTATCCTAAATTGTAGTGATGTGTTAGTTCGATAACTAAATTGATTCAGCATAGAGTTGGTGGAGGTTTTCATTTTGTCACTTCTCGATTGTTAGGATATGTCTTCACGAAATCAAATTATGTTTAGTATAAGTAAAGCTCCGATAATGACTTGGTTTTGTGTCCGTTTCATACGCGATCACTTCTTTGTTGGGCGTAACGATTTCTAGAGAATAAGACCTCTGCTATAATAATGATCAGAGACGTCATGTGACAGCTGTTAAATAACTTATACTATTTCTTTTTGATTATTACTCAACAACATCCTTATAATAGATGCCATCAGACTATGAATTACTGTACATTTTAAAATCGCTTAAATTTAAAGTTATATTTTGGAACAAATCATATAAAATTTTATCTCTATTTCACTTGAATTCATTTTATAAGTTTTTTTAAAGTTTACTAGGAAAGCAATTTGAAAGATTAAATATTTCATTTGGCATTTTTGTCATTAGTGACTCAATCAATAGTGAATTTTTTTAAGTTAGACATTTCAATTCAAGTTTAGAATAATTATACCATTTATTCAAATATCTACAGTTTTACAGTTGAATTTCATGTGTAAGAACGAAAGCAGGAAATGAGATATACGTTTGCTCTAAATATAGTGATTCCTAGAATATAGCCTTCATTTAAAAACATAATTAGTATTCCTGAAAACTATTTAATAAAAGTTTAATTAGATTTTACTAAAGTTTTTTAGATTGATTTCACTTAAATGAATTTTAAATGTCGCGTGTTTTGTATAAATGACTTGTGAAACAAAGTCACGAATTAAAGTTTACTTTTGGAAAGGTTTATAAATTATGTCCATAATAAAGATAATTCTTTAAATGAATTCATATTTAATTAAAATTATAATCAATTTAATTGAATTAACTACTGAACACACAATATTTCTAATGGATTAATAGAAAAAATATTTTAAAATTTTAAAAATGACAAATTGTTATTATCGCTTAATTAAGCTGACTATTGAGCTACAAAATGAACAAAAATTATTAGCCATATATGAATCTAAGCATCAAAACCCTTATAAACTCAAAAACTGTTGCGCAACTCTAAGATTGATCAGAAGCACAGTTTATTCATTATTTAATATAAAGTCAATGATGTTCTGTATTGGAGTCATTACAATAACTGAAGACTGCAATCGCCAATCGAATAATCTTCAAATATTTCTCAAATCTCTCACATCTCTCACATCTCTTATTTATTGAGTCTAACAGTTATTTTTGGGCATCAAATCAATTGATATTTCTTATGACTCAATTGAGAAGACGAATGAATCATCTCTTAAGTGTCTATCAATCGATAGTTCTCTAAGTATTACGAAATAGTAATAATAATGATCTAAAAAACAATGAAACCCATAAAAGCTAAACTCTATGAACCCATCAATTTATTTAATTATCCCAAAGCTCTTTTATGTTCTTTTATTTTGTTTATTGAAATGATGTGTCGGAACAAATTTCTTCAACACATTATGCTGTGTAGGATGTACTGTATTGTACAGCTGCAGCATTAGAGCTACAAATTCCCGAAAATGCATCCGTGCGTAGCATCAAACTTAAGGGACAAGACGTTATTTCAAATATAAGTAATTTTATTTAATTATGATATAAAAATTTTCTCTATTAGGATAATTACTACGTATATAAACAACTAAACGATTCAACTAACATGCTTTGCATTACTTAAGGTAAGGCTAATTATTAGTCTAATGGCTTTGGTTTGAAAACAATTACTCCGAAAAGCATGAATTCAAATGCTATAAAAGTGATATATAGTATAAAAGTTTTACTCAAAAAACTAACTCAAAATGTTATTATTTTTCAAAAATCCTGAAGTATCTTCTTGTAAATGATGGCAACATAGCTTCGATTCCTCGACAGTACTGTTTAATATAAATACTATGCAATACAATAGGCTTAACTCAGATCAGACTCAGATAAGCTCATAAACACTTTAAATTGTTTGAATATAATAAGACTTTCTTATATCATTTGATGATTTTCTCATAAATAATTTCGAAATATTCAATGAAATGAGAGATTTTTTATTAAAGAAAGCGAACTATTGATGTAAATTTATTTCTTAAGAAATTATATTATTTAATGAAATTAATTAAATTATAGTTTTCATTTATGCCTATTGCTATTTAAACAGCTTTAACTAAAATTTAAATAATATCTCGAAAATGTTTGAACTGCTAAACTATAAAATTGAATTTTTATTAAGAATATTTGAAAAATATTCTTTTATATTAATCTAAAAAATGAATAAATTTTAATATGAAACTTTGATAAAATTTAACATTTTTTCTTAATATTCAAATGATTATTAATCATAAATAACTCTAAATTTGCATTTTAATAGCAGATATTATCGGGAAAAGGTGGTGAGCCTGGTTTCGAGCCTAGGCTCAGGCTAATATTGTTGAGCATGAAGATATCCAAAACTTTCCTTGAATTCACAGAACTCAACTATAACTTTTAACATATAATGCCTGTACTTTTTTTTATATACTGATAGTTTTTTGTCTTACATTTATATATTAAAAGCACTTTTTATTATGTATATAATTACTGGAAAAACCAAATATCAGGCTATAGTCCTAAAGAATTTTTCCTTAGGTTTGTAACAATTGTCATATATTTGATTTTTAATCCGTCCCACCCCTAACAAAAATTTGTTGGTGCCCATTTTTATATGATTTTAAGATTTCGAAGCTTACAGGATCCAGGATCAGGCTTAGGCTCTTTCAAGGCAGAGGCTCTAGGATTTGAACCCAGGCTCTAAGCTTCTTGAGTCAAAACTCATTAGGCTCATACTCGGAGTTTACGAGCCTAAGGACAGCAATATTTATAAACTTTGAAAATGTTCCTTTTGCTTCATCATTGAAAATTAATCCCATATAAAATATAGGATTCTTTTAGTTTTTTTATTTAGACAGTGCTATCACTCTTAAATGGCATCAAATTTTTACTCCAAATATTTATTTGTCTTTTCGCAAACTCATAAATTTGTGAAATAGATATAAGACTATTCTCTATAAAATATAGGATTTAGTGGCTTATATGTAGTGAGTAAGTTTTTCGGCGTAAGCCAAATCTTACCGAATATCAACGCCGAATCGAAAAATTTTTATTCAACACAGCCCTATATTCGCCGAAAATAACACCGAATTTTAAAAGATTTATTGACGAAGAAGTGAATTAACGCAAAATAAGCTAAAATATGGTTTTATAGTTAAATTATTGAAATCTTATGTTTATTTAGTAATTTATTGAAATTTTCATTGAAATATCAATAAAAATCCAAATAAAGAATTTGATGAATATTATTGTGCATTCATATACAGTATTATATGGAATATTGACAGTTGATTTTTATTTATATTGAGATATTGAGGAATAAATTAAAATCTCAACTAATATTGAGTTCAAAGTACTCCGATTGAGTTTATAACATAAAAGCATTGAAAACAACACTAAAACTAAGATAATTTTAAGCTAGAAATAAAGTGTGAATTTTCTGCGAATATTGACGCCGAATCTGGAAAAAAATCTCTCGGTTTATGACATACGCCTAATAATGGAGCCGAATTCGACTTTGAGAATACGCCGAAAAACTTACCTTCTACTTATATTCTATACAAGTAATATAAAGCAACAGCAGGTTATAATACCAAACGTTCATTCAAGTTGTATTTAATTAATATAAGAGAATTATATTAGATATAACTTCCTAGAAAACTCATTATTCAAGAAATAACCACTACATTCAGTATAACCACTATGTTATACCACTAGAATTCTTATACACTCATGTAATTGTGTCAAACGATTTGGGAATAAGAATGGCTGTTCATTTAGTATTATTATTATATATAATAGTATTTTTTTAATATGAATAATAGAAGGAATGATAAATAGTCAGACTGTGGCTAATATGTAAGTATACAAATTTTGTATAAAATATTAACTAAACAACTAAATAACTTAAATAAACAAAATAAAGTTATTTTGTTATCAGCCACAAAGGGAAGCTTTACTGTTGAGATTGGACACTATTAAGCTTTGTTATAAAAAATGAAGGATTTATCAGAAATAAACCATTTGTTATGATAACGATTTTGTAAGTTTAAAACAGAACTCTATAAGACTTTACTCATTAGTGTATAGATTTCACATTAGTCAGTAATGTTTGGAAGAGTTAAGACTTAATTCTTACTTTTGTTCAATTTTTATAAATAGCTTTCCCGGAAAGAGAGAGAAAATAGAAATTTTTCGGGAACGAGAACAAGAACTAAAATAGTTTAATTCGTTCTGATTTTCGTACCAATAAAGAGAACGAGAACGGAATTAAATCATTGGAACTGAATCAACACTACTTTTACAATAAAAGAATGGTTCTATGTCTGCCTCGACAATAAACAATTATTCAGAATTAATTTACAGTTAAAAATAACTTAGAAATTAAGTTTAGAAAATATTTTTTACTCAGGCTTTTAGCATATATTGCAATTAATTATTAGCTGACTAATTATTAAGATCCGGTTAACGTCGAAATACTTAAATGAATTATCTGTACAAATGAAAAATGAGTCTCTGCTTCATATAAAACTTTTTATTTTTATCTAAACTTAATTATTTGAATAAATCCTTTAAAATAATAATAAAATGCTATGAAATTAGTTGTAAATACTTTTCTCTGTAACAATTAAACAGTTAGAAAATGAAATTTTAAAATTATATGGTTTTGATTCAAACTCATTGCTTTATTGTTATCATTAAAGAAGTTGTTAGAGAAATATTGTTTAATTTGTTCGAATCAAAACAATGTATTACTTTTGTATCTGTTCTGTACAAAAAAAGTGTTGTAGTTTTTTTTTGCTGAGAAACATTTGGTGTTTTTTTTTATTTCTTGTGATTTTGACAGTTGTGAAATCTTGTAAAAGCTTTCTCAGAATGTGTGTTAACTTCTCTTTATAATACTCAGTTGATTCGAATGCTAGTATATCTGCTTAAAATCATCCAAAGAAGCTTAAATTCACGACTTATAAATTCAAAGTTAGATCTCATGTCGCCGATTCTCAGCTCAACGATGGCCTGTTTTAATAAAATAGCAAACTTGGTCCAAATAAACAAAGAAAATCTTTATTTTTAGTTTAATTTTAAATAAATTTTAAACTTAATTTGGATTATTCATCATTTAGACCTCACAAAAATTAATTTCACTATTTTTGAGTACAATGGGCAGTTACGTAAAATGAAGCTTCTAATTGAATTTATGATTTATTTTGATAAGAATTAACTTTATTTATTTTCATGAAAAACGATCAAATTTTAGTGATAAGTCCAGAAAATTTACTTTTTATTGACAAATGCTTCGAAATTATAATTATTAATAGCAGTCTTATCAGAATTAACAATAAGTTCAATTGCAAGCTCTATTTTGCCTAACTGTATATGCTGTATGTTATATGTTGAAGCAGTATCATTGATGTTACATTAGATTAGATTAAATCATTGCGTTAATTCAACAACGATGTCTAAATGTAAATGTTTTTCATTAGTTATTATGAATTTTACTTTTTACTGTTTTTGCTTTAAGTTAAATGGTGTGAAGTTAATTGTAAAGGGTATAAAAACTGTAATTCTTTGAGCTGAGAATCGGTGACTCGAAGTGAATCCAAATTTTTAAAATATTAATCATATATTTGTTAATTGCTTAATGCCTAACAAACTCATAGTATCATCAATTTAGATATTTAGCAATTCTGTACAGTACAATGGATCCAACAAAGTTAGAACCTCATCATTCCGGAAAAGATATAAAAGAATAAGGGTTTGAGAACTAATTGAGTCTTGCATTCAATAGATTGGTATGAATTAAAACAATGATTAATATTTAACTTTTTATTCATATACTTCTAGTTTTTATTAAAAAGAAAAATTACTTGACTAATAAAAAATTGAGAATTTATTCATTATGTGTGTTTTGTGACCACTATATTAAGCTATACTTATTATCATTAAAATATGACTGAATATTAGTTTTCTTATCAATTTGAATAAATTAAATGCTTCAAAGACTAAACAATTACTAATTTAACTGCCAATACTTATACTAGTGATACATGTAGTATACGAATGTTTTTTAATTTTTATTCCTACGCACCTTTGTTTTCCCTAACTTTGTTAGACTAATTGTACATCAGTTGTACATATATTCGCAATGATTAAAGATTAATGAGACCTCATTTGGAATGCATGACTAACATCACTATCATTTATCTATTTTTCTGATTCATGAATTTTTAATCAAACTTTAGAAAACTGAGCCTTAATTTTAAAAAATAGTCATATGAATAAAATTGTGCGCAACGACATCGTTGGCGAATCAGATGGAAACCAGATATAATGGTTTGTTATGAAATGTTTTCATCTTGTAATATCATTTCATATAAAATTATCCATTATTTATACAAAACATATATACCTGTATTTGATTCGTTTTTTGAAGTAACAAAAATCTCTGAGTTCAAAAGTAAAGTCTATGAAAGTAACTCTTCTGATCGGCTTTTCTTTATATTCTATTCTGAATGAATCTGAATTGTGAACTCTCTTATTAGATTCTCGAAAATAAAGTTTTATACAATTCAAAAAATTATATGAATGAGAATTAATACATATTTTTTAATTAAGCAGAAACATATCAATATAGTGTGGCACCTTATATTCATAATTTTAAAAAATTGTATGATACGCAGCTTTAGAGAAGTAGAGACAAATCAATTCTTTCATTTATTTACTATATAGATGAGTGCATATATTTATTACATTATTTAAAGAGAAAAAGTATTTTTTTGTCACTTCAAATAAGTGATTATTTGATATTAATAATAAAGAGATTTTTTGCATTTTATACCAATTACAAAAGAGGTAAACCATTAGTATTTAATGAAAATAATAAATATAGAGAACCCTCAGATTAATGCAAAATAACCCATTAGTACTATAATATTATTTACTTT
>JAUJYT010000692.1:0-16152 GCA_033996565.1 Nanhermannia nana
GGAATAATAAGTGAATGTTTGAGTCAAACAATGCATTTGAGTGTCAAAGAGAGTGAAAGAGAGTGCGATCTCTTCATAAACTAATTATAATATTGAATCCAAACGACTGTTTCAATAATTGACTTTTGTTTTGAGAAAACATTTCATTTCAATAAAATTGATACCGAATTAAAGCTAATTTTGGTTTCAATTATAAAATAACAAAAAAATAGTAAAATTCTTTCAAAACAACAAAAAAAGTGTTTTATATTAATTAATAATTAAATAAATTAAAAAAATTAATAAAATTATTGATAATTAAAGTAATAATATTATTAATAGTAATAATAATAATATATATATAAAGAATGAGTTGGAGCACAACCACAACCACAACAACTATGACCTCAACTATGACCACATCAATGACCCCATCATTGACCCCATCATTGACCCCATCATTGACCCCATCATTGACCTCAACGGCAAACAACTATTCGAATACATCCCTATTTGTGGCAGATTTGGGTTCAGACGTAACCGAAGCCATACTTTTTGAGAAGTTCTCGAGCTGTGGACCAGTGGTGTCGATACGTGTCTGTCGGGATTTGATTACGAGAAGAAGTCTTCGCTACGCGTACGTCAACTTTGAGCACTCGACCGACGCGGACAGAGCTCTGCAGACATTGAATTTGGATTATGTGAACGGCAGACAAATGCGAGTGATGTGGTCTCTGAGGGATCCGTCCCTTCGCAAGTCAGGCAAAGGAAACCTTTTCATTAAGAATTTGGACAAATCTATAGACAATAGCATTCTGTTCAACACTTTCTCCGCTTTCGGGACTATAATGTCGTGTAAATTGGCCGAAGACTTAAATGGTTTGAGTAAAGGCTTCGGTTTCGTTCACTTCGCGTCTGAAGAGTCGGCCATTAATGCCATCGAAAAAGTGAATGGAATGGCACTCAATGGCAAAAAAGTATTTGTCGGCAAATTTGTGCCAAAACACCAGCGAATCACTGATTGCAATAATAAGGGAAACGCTTTCACTAATATTTATGTCAAAAACCTGACCGAAGTATTTGATGACCAAATGTTGCGCCAATTGTTTGAGCCGTTCGGCAAAGTTGTGTCCATCAAAGTGATGACTGACAGCAACGGAAAGTCTAAATGCTTTGGTTTCGTGTCTTTCGAAGCGTCAGAAATGGCTGAGAATGCGTGCAAAGGACTGAACGGCAAACAAATGGCGAACGGAAAG
Source organism: Nanhermannia nana (assembly GCA_033996565.1). NCBI lineage: Eukaryota > Metazoa > Arthropoda > Arachnida > Sarcoptiformes > Nanhermanniidae > Nanhermannia > Nanhermannia nana. The sequence continues at coordinate 1,236 of JAUJYT010000692.1, forward strand.
AGTCTTTATGTGAGTCGCGCACAAAAGAAAGCCGAACGACAGCAAGAATTGAAACTAAAGTTCGAACAAAGCCAACAAAAACGAATGGATCGCTATAAAGGCGTCAATTTATACGTTAAACACTTGGACGACGCCATCGATGACCAGAGACTGTGTCACGAATTTTCGTCATTCGGTAAAATCACTTCTGCAAAGGTTATGACCGACTCATTCAATCGCTCGAAAGGCTTCGGATTTGTTTGTTTCTCAACACCAGAAGAGGCACAAAAAGCAGTCAATAAAATGAATAACAGAATGATAGGATCGAAACCATTATATGTTGCGATCGCTCAGAGAAAAGAAGACAGAAAAGTATATCTAAAGTCACAACAAATGCAACGAATTGGTGGTTCAGAACTGCGAATGCAGTCAATGGCAGTTCCATCGGTTGCACACCAACATCACCCACAACCTCATCCACACCCGCATCCCATTCCAGCTGTCATGGCTTTTGTGGCCAATCCTGCGATGGCTATGAATGCATTCGGGACAGGAATGGGTTGAGGACTGCAGACACAAGTGTAGACACAAATGCCTCACTCTTGGAATGACATGAGACGTAACGGTCGCATACAGTTTTATTAATTTATTGGTTCAGTTTATAATCATATTTTACTATCATAAGTATTACAAATATTTTCTTTTTTATGTTCAGAATTTATTTTTCCATAACTTTATTTTGAAAATTCTGTCAATTTTTATTAAATATTGTATTTCATATTTAACAGAAACTCCAGTAATTGTATTCAATTAAATCAATTGCTTTACTCCTTTACTTTCATTTGTATACCACAACCACTTTTATTAAAAAGATTACAAAAGTATTCAAACACATTAAACTTTGCAATGAGTTGTCAGATAATCTGCTTCTCTTTTTTGTAACAACTAAGCAGAACTACAGCTGAGCTGAGCTTGAGCTTCACGCTCAAGCTTGAAGCTCACAAAAGCTCAATATTGAGCTTGAAGCTTGCGCAGCTGAAAGCTAGCTTAAGCTCTTGCTTATGTCGATCTATAATTTAGATGGACACAACTTGAACAAACGTTTTATGGAAGCTAATGTAATGAAGACTTCATGTCATATTGAGACAAATTTTCTAAATTTAAATATATCTTAAGAATGCTTAATATTAGAATATCTCATATATTAGATAATCTTCAATTTTAATAGAATCTACTAAAGGTTATTAAATTAATTATTTTAAATTTAAAAATCTATTAACACTTTGAAATACTTTAGTTTTGTCTACGACTCACTTCCCACTTATTTTTGAATCCCCCTCGAGACTCAAATTTATTTTTCGCGACCACAGTTTGAAAACCGCTGGTTTAGACCAACGTATAAAATACTAAAATTTAATTAAAAATATTTTGAATTAACTTTCTTACACTTTTGTTTCCATTTTGTATTTTATACTGAGTAAAAAATTTGGGCTTCTTTTGATCGATTATTATAAATAGTAATCCAATTGTCCAATAAGTTGTTATTTGAATAAATGAAGTCACTATTGGATAATTAGATGTCATTTACAGATAGTTTGAATTTAATCAAAACCTTATCCATAATTAGAATGCGAAGAGAAATACTGCCTGTAGTGTAAAAACAATAACGACATTACACTTACCGAATACTGTTAAGAGAAAGTTGGATCCATTCAAATAATCATGAATTGATTCGTATGATATCTGTAAATAATTTTCTAAATATTCAGATATAAAATAACTGAACATTATTTAAAAAAATATAAATTTCGATGTCATTGAATATCTTTGTCAAAAACTTTATTGAAATTCTTTAAAAATGAATACAAAGAGTTAAGTATAAAAGAACCCAAAATATATCTTAATTACATTAAACTTTAAAGTAAATTATAGTTCATATGGTTTGATATAAATCGCAATTTAAAAATTAATAAATAAATAGTTATCTTATAAAAAGGAAGTATTGTTCAAAGATTTAATTATAAATAATTGGTTTTATTTGCTTCCAATTAATAATTAATTAGAAGAATAGATAATCTGTCTTCAAAATTAATTGTCTAACTCTATGATATTTAGAACAATAAGAAGCTAAACCACTATACAACTGCATATAAGGCCATTGACCGCATTAGAGGCCAGAATATGGTCAATGAAGCCAAAGTCAAACCACTCCTTAGTTTTAGAGGACAACCGATTAAAACGGTTGAAAAACAGGTTTTAAATCTAATATATTTTGTAAGATGATTAAATGCTTATAATTAATGAGTTCATGTTAATAAACACTTAACATAACTGTTACTATAAATGCAATCACTTTATTATATAATGTCATCTCTGAACAAGTGTCACATCGATTAATGAACTGATTGCAAATGTTCTTGAGTTTAGCTCTTATTCACAGCTAATTCGAGTTCACATGACATGATTCAGTTTCTTGAAAACCAAAAATCACATTAATTGACAGTTATTGTAATGTTGAGCACAACTCAATTAAAACAAAACACCGGTTAAACTTCTAAATTATGAAACCTTAAGAATCGAAGTCTAAGTCCTTATCGTTTGTAATAGTGAACAAATTAGAAGCTGCAGAGTGTGAGTCATAGAATTGTCTTCTCTGTCCTCTATGTTTAACAGCACTTCTGACAGGACTCGGAGTTTTGTATTTATCAATACTGGTGGCACCGAAGTTGTCATAGCCCTGGAATCCTAAAACAGGACTTCCAGTAAAGAAATCGACATTAAAGGGACCGAATTGATTGGGCTCACTGTCATCTTCGCCATTACTCTCAGAATTAGGCGTATAGTCGTGTAAGACTTGCTCTGATTTTCTATTATTTTGTTCACTGTTTTCATTGTTTTCATTGTTTTCATTGTTTTCTTGCGCATAATTAGGAACGTTATTACTCGCAGATTCGTCATCAGAGTAAATGCCGCCACGAATTATCTCAAAATTACCACTTCCTAGTATTCCATACTTATGCTGTTTTCGACTTTCATCTGGAGAATAGTTGTTATCATTATGTTTGTGATGTCGAGACGCAGATAAGATTGACGGAAATCTATTTTCTAAATCGTCAAAATTAAACAGAGGAGAAATATTTTCATTGTTTGTGCCCTCAGAGTCACCGCTATCAGTATCTTCTCTCTCTTCTGGCATAAATGACCTTTCATTAAATGGTATATAACGAGACTCCTCTGTATTCAGTTCTCTTTCATCATTCTTGTGATGCTTTAACTGTTTGGGAAAAGTATAGCTATAATTATTGTCAGAAAAGTTGACTGATTTGTTTTGAAGTGACGCTAATATACGATCAATCAATTTAGGATTTAATTCACTTTTCTTTTTGTTGATTTCTTTTCTCGGATTTAGTTTAGAATTGCGATTATTGAGAGGGGAATAAAAACTTTCACGTTTTACGCGTTCGTTATTTGGAGAGTTAAACCTTCTCACAGGTAATGGCAATTTTACAATAGACGGCTGCACTCCAGGTCCGTATTCGATTTGATGAGCGAAATCATCGTTCAATCCCAAAAACCTAATGGCAGACTCTAATGAAGGCAAAGCGATTTTCATTGAAGCCGAAGTCTCTAGTGGTAAACCAATTGGTCGCTTTTCATTACTAATAGGAATTCGAGACACTATTTTCACTGGTATTCCAATTTTGGCATTTTCTTTGACAGATTCGGGTACTTTTCTTTGACCGCTCTTCATGTTTGAGATGGACTCTAATTGAGGGTCGATAAACACTGGAATATGTTTTGGATCACTTTTCACTACATTTGATAACTTGATCACTGACTTAACTCTATTGTTGCTTAACTTGAGATTTGAGTCCATATCAACATTAGCTGAAGGCTTGGGAATGATTTCAGTATTTTTACCGTTATTTTTCATAAAAATGTGATTTATTCCTGACAGTGACTGTGATTCTATGACAAAACCTGCGCCATCAGCTGTCAGCTCAACATTTGTATTAAAATCATTGGTTATTCCAGGCGGTGGTGGAAAGCCTGGCAGTCCGTCGTGTGGTATTCGCATTATATTCTTAGGAATTGTATCTGAAGACAAGGCTGTATATTCATCGCCGGCTGTTTTGACGACATCGTACTCTACATCGTAATCAGGTGTGAAATCATCAAATCTAGTCTTTCTTCCGCTATTATTATCCACTATTAGTAAAGTTTTCTTATTGTTAACATTAGACGATGAGGTGATAAGATTTGAACGACTAGTTGGCACTTCCCTTACTTGAGATACGCTTGATTTACTCGTATTATTTGACACCTTATTTTCCGCTTGCGTTGACGTTTGACGCTTTTCTAGATAACAATACATTACTCTTAATTACTTTGTTTAATGCGTTTAATAATGTATTTTAAACCTTTAGTTTTTTAAAGTCTATTATAAGAAGTAGTATAGAGCATAAGCTAAGCTTGAGCTGGGACAGGCTTAGCTCAAGCTAAAACTCCCTTTTCAATGGATGCTCAACCAAAAGTTCATAGCTGTGAGTTTTGTGCTTTTCTTTCAATACTTAATAAATAATATATTAAAATATTTAGAAAATCTATTTAGAAATTGAAAGTCCTAAATAATATTTAATTTGAATAGATATTTTTAACCTTTTTAACCATAAAGTAACTATGAAATCATTTTTGAATAGAAAAATAAAACTTTTGATTGCAAAATTTTATTTATTTAGCTTCCCACAAAGTCAAGCTCAAACTCGTATAAAATATGCTTATGCTATACACTAATTATAAGTATGCATTAAAAATAATATCAATTAATGAATTGAGACGAGGGTTACTCCAAAATTTCCGGTTTATTCTTATGGATCTCTAACGGATATGCAGTATTGTACTCAAGTTTCAGTTGAATAAAAATGAATTGTAGGATACATTTTGGACGGATATTAATTATTTACTAACTTGTGACTGCCATTACATTGAATTTGTACTAAAATACATTATATATCACACTTAAAACCATCGAACAAGTTATTATAGTTATTATAAATCGAATGAATTATGTTATGCATTAACTAAAATTTGGTTGATTTGAATTGTGTTAATGCAACAGAATTTACAACTCTTTAAATATTTGAGTGTAAAATATAATTAAAACATAAATTAAACGCTATTTTGAAAATATATATTCTCTATTCAATTAAATTTTCAAATTATTAAATAAACAGTTAATTCGTAATTAATAGTAAACTTTGAATATTTGCGGCTCATTTCACACGTATTTCATCAGACATTAATTTTCTAATTTAATTGAATGAAAAAACTATTATAATTATAATAAATTATAATATTATAACTTGAAATAAAAGTACAGGTTTTTGATATAATAGGAATGCTTGAGTCGAGTTTGTATGGCATTGACATTAATGATATTAATAATAATAAATTCTTATATGAAATACATTTTTACATTTAAGTAAAGTTTGTGAATAACTCGGAAGTTTGAAAACATAATTTGAAAATTCATTTTAAATTGTCTGCTAAAAAGTTTTATTATAATAAAACTAACATTTTTTTATTCCGCTTTCGAAAGTCTTCAGCTAAAAGACTTGAGCTTTTAGTAAAATATAATTAGAAATTACAAATGGTGTCAAATGATAAAAATATCTGAATATTTTTTAGTTTGAAGCAAATCAATGATTTTTTTGAAATTTTCGAAGAGTTCTTATTGTTTGTAAACGAAATTGAATTTAACTTTTAAAGAATGAAAATAATTAGTCAGCTACTGCTTGAATACAATTCAATATAAAAATATATGACTATTACACATTTGAATTTATTTTTTGAATGCATGACTTGTTATTAAAATGATTCTATAATTAAGAATCTATTAGTTTCGCATATTTTAGTGAAAACTTTATAAATTTGACTTTTAATATGACACCAATTTAAGTCATGTCACGAAAAGGATTGTTTGAAAGATTGTTCTAAGTTTAAACATACAATACAACTATACTGTGTGTAATAGTTTTTCACGAAAAACTTTATTAAATTTTAATTAAATCGTTTGAATTTATCTAATTTAATAACAAAGTAATGACCGAACTATTAATATATTTAGGGATTATTGGCCTTAATGGGTTCGATGGGTTTTGAATAACAAAATATTTGATGTTAAATAAGTTGAATACCTTTTGCTTTGATGGCAGCTACAGTTGTGATGACAATACCGGCCGCCACAACAATTAATACGAGTACAACTTCCCATTTATTTTTAATTTTCATTTTCCTGCGACCGAATTCTCGTCTTTCCCTTGAATGAGACATTTCATCAAATATTTTCAACTTTAATTCACAAACAAATCAAATAGTTTTTAAATCACAGAATTCAATATTAGTATAGAATATAATTTTAATTCTCAAAGTTTTCATTAGGAACTAATAAGTTATAAAATTATTGTTAAAGTTATATTTGTTTATGATGTGAAGTAATACTAAAATATAAAATTGAGTTTTTAAGTATGAGACAGTTGTTTGAGAGAAACACAACTAAACGAATGACAGTTTACACTAACTTTACTGAAGAGTTACTACAGGATTAAGTTTGCAGCTAATCATTGAACCAAAACATAAGACACATATTTCTATGGAAGCGTAGCCTAACTCAAGAACATATTACAATATCTATTGAACTTCATAAATAATAAACATGTTTATGCTCTGACAAAATATTGATCATTATTATCAGTTCCATCGCTTGAGGCTAAAGAAGTACCAAAAGTACTTTTTGTCAAATGAGGAACAATCGAGTTGTTTACCGAAGCAGTTCTAACTCTGGGTTACTCTTTATTTTTGATTCATTCACATTTGAAATATAGTTCATAAGTGGATATACATTAGGATTGTGTGCGAAAAACCAATAAATTTGAATGAATGCCTAAATAGCAATAACTGTTAAATACAAAAATTTCTCAAATCCTGTTTGAGAATAAAGAATAACTTACTTTTATTGAATATAATCGTCTCAAGAAATAATTGTCGACTTAGGGAAGGAACAGAAATACAGGAAATACAGTTCTGTTCATCAAAATTGCACAAAAAGTTAGCGACAGATAATATTATTGTACGGATTCTTGAGTTAAATTAGAAAATGATGCAAAAAAGATATGCATTTGTTTGAAATTGAATCAAAGCGAACAAATTCAAAAGATTGAATGCTTTTTTGTTTTAAAGCATAAAACACTTAAATTTGGAACACAATGCATAACACAATGCATAACAGAGAAAAAAGTTAAAGGAATTACACATAAAGCAGACAACACATTGAAAAAATTGGTTGAGTTTGAGTTTATGACAGAACCGCTTCTATTAACATTCGGTTTATTGTATTGAATACAATACAGGTTAGTGTTGTATGAAATCAACACAATTAAAGCCCGCTTTTAAAGAAAGAATTCTCTCAAAAGTGGTATAAACTTTTATGCATCAGAGATACTGAAGAAGTTTTCAAATTAATAACTAAAAACTGACGCATTACTTAACTTTAAATAAACTTTAATACTCTTTCACCTGTATATCAATTAATTCGGTATTAAAATACAGGTCAGCAGAATATTTATATTCAATGAGCATTAATAGTCAAGACTGTTCTCACTGAGCATTAATAGTCATGACTGCTCTGAGTTATGAATAACTTGATTTGAAGTAACTTTAATAAGACTGATCGAATTTTATTAGATGACCACTATTCATGATTCAGTGACTTTTCAAGTCAATATCGATGTTTAATGACTTGTAAAATATTCTGTTCACATCATTTTTTTTCTTTTTCAATTAAAAAAATTTAACAACGAGACCAACGTGTGTGTAAAGTCTGTGATAATTTAATAAAAATACATTATATTAACCTAAATTTTTTAAGATTATTGAGAAAAACAGCTTTCCCTAAAAAACTTGAAGTTTCAATTCACTGATTCTTTTCAAATAATTGATTGTTTCAGTATTTCTAAAAAAATATTTATTATTATTAGTCTTAATACCACTTAATTTTAAATATCAAATTAACAAAACTTTTCTTCGTTAATAAGTGCAAAATAGCAATTCAATTAAGTTATGATTTTAATCATGCGATACAAAATTGATTGCACCGGTGATTTCTTTGTTTTAAAATGTTTTAAAAGTTGTAAATGCTATCGAATGACAGCAACAGTCACTTTACTTTAGAATTAATTAATTTCATTTTCAGATCTAAATTAAACTCAAACTAATTGTAAGCTAAATAAGTAAATATATAAAGTAAAGGTTTATAATAAGAGATTTTTAATTATAAGCTTTTGATCGCAATAAAATTGAAACAGTTTTATTAACAATTAGCGTTGGTAAATTAAATTTAGTATACAGTGAAATGTTAAAAATATGTGCAGCGCCGTAGCCATAAATTTTTGGTTGTGACCATACATAGGAAAATTCTAAGATTTGATAATTTTTGAAATTGCTACAGACCTACACTTAAATGTATGAAAATGCTTTAGGGCCAGTAGCAACCTGGCTGGCTATGGGACTGTAATCGAAAGCATGAGGTTCTCCTAAATCTAATATATTATATTCACAATAATGCAAATATGAAATATCAAATTCTTTCAAATTGTTTTTCAGTGATGTATTCAATTGGTAAAAATTTTTGAACTCTTTCATTTGATAATCTATTTTCTATAAAAAGTTTAATAAATTTAATATTAAATTTAGTATAAATTTATTACTTTCAACGCTAGTCCTAACAGAGAAATGTTTTATTAATTACGGGTTTATTTCATTCTGAGCTTTAAATAGTAGTGAAGTTATTTTAAGCAATTTTCTAACGAATTCAAAACTCTTCTTATATTTAAATAAACAAAAACTATATTAACATAAAAAGTATTTATGAAATGCGCATATTTTTAATATTTATCAAATTTGAGGCCTGAAATGCAGTTTACCTGATTTCCTTACAAACTATAATTTAATTTTTTGAGCTTTGAAGACGCTTTATGTCAGTAAAATGTTTACAATAAATCGAAGTGACTTGAATGTAAATTTATTTTTAAATAGATTTTCACTGCAAAGACGAATAAAAATGATTGCTTTTATTGATTAGATAAAGCTTTTTAAAAATAAATTCACAAAATCCATAATTATTTTCCATCTTTAAACCTGAACTCGAGAAATAATTAAAATAACAAAACTTTTAATTTTGTTTTTTCACTTAAATCACTGCTTTGCAAAAACATACTGACATAGTTTTAAAGACTAATTCAACAGTAAATTTAAACCTGAAATTAATTTTAGTATACCGATACTTTTAGTTTTATTAATTTCAACTTTCTATAGACTGGTGTCAGGAATGAGGCATAATATGACTCATTTAATGACAGGCAGATAATGACAAACAATTACCCAGTTGTTAAAACAATATAAGTTAAAAACTACGGTATAATAAACTAATCCTATGATATAGTATAAAAATGCTATTACAAGTATAAAAATATAGCGCGTGCTTTCATTCATATTACTTTGTTTAAAAAGTTAATTCATATATTACTTTGTCCAACAATTAAAAACTCTTTGTGTTGTTCTTGCAGTCCATCTGTTAATTGGCTTTTTGCCTAAATTGAAACTTTGAGAGCATTGTTGCTGTTTTTATAAAGACACCGATATAATCATTGAATAGAAAGGTGTCCTCATAGAAATTTAGATTTTCACCTGATTTCAATCGATTCTAAATAATCAATTATACTTCGTATTTGCAAAGTATGATAATAATTGATTGTTTAGAATCGATTGAAATCAGGTGAAAATCTAAAAGTTAATAAAACATTAACTTATTTTCAGTAAAGTAGTAATTATTTTCATTAAAAGCCAACCATTATTGACAAATGGTTTTGTTGGGTATTATTTGTATCATGTGTTGAGTAAAACTGTTTCACTTTAGCTGACACTTCACTGTTCCCACTGCTCATAACTTAAATTTTATACAATTAAACTATTATAACGATTGTCTAATTTAAAAGTTCAAAACAATAACACCCTTTCGATAAAACCATTGCATTTAATGTATATTAAATAATACGTATTTAAGATCAATTATTTCATACTAAAATTATGTTCAGTGTCCTTATTTATTTTGCAGCTTATTATTTACTAATAAAATATTTAAATTTTCATAATATGTTAATGTTTTCTCATTTCTCATTCTCATATAAGTTATTATTCATGTTATGCTTTGCTAAGCATTAAATAATTATGTGGTTTTTCCCGGATTTTCCAAATAATATTAGTAATAATTAGCGTTGTTAAATTTAATAAATTTTCTCCAGAGCATGAAATTTAATATTAAATTTAAATTGTTGATTAAATTTAATATGAAATTTAAAATTATAGCAAAATTTTAAAATTGAGCGTTATCTCTAACATTAGGTTCTCCTAAATCATCTTATATTCGCCATAATTCAACTCTCAAATATAAAATTCTGCCAAATTATTTTCTAATATTCTATTAGTATTCAATTGCTAACTATTTTTGAACATTCAACAGTCGTGTTTCAAAGTCACTTAAAAGCGATTGAGTATTAATCTGTACTTCATATCGAATTAATTTAAACTTTTAATATATTTGAAAGATTTTAAGTTCGCTAAGAATTAATTTAACAAAATTTAATTATAGCTATTCTGCAGTTATAAAATTTTGCACTCTTTTAGGGATATTATGAGGATTGCTATGCATATAAAAACTAATAAAATATATCATAATTAACGATGTTGTTGAAAAACTTTTAATCATTAATCAAACTCGAATATATTTGAGTCAATTTAATTTCAATTATTTAAGAAATTCAATTTATTAATTAATTAGTTTATTATTAAGGTTTCTATTAGCCTTTTAAACGAATGTTCATTTAAATCATTGGTTTAGGAAAATATGAATAATTCAATAAAAAATAGATTAAACTTATTTTCTTAACTAAATATTAAAATCCAAAAAATATTTGTTGAATTCAAGTAATAATTAAACAACTTTTTAATGTTCAAATCGTTGATAAACTTACTTTTGTTGTAAATCATTGAAAACTATTTTGAAATAAAAACAATTTATTTTTGTCTCAAACAAGTTTAGAGCAAAATTTCAAGAATTTATTTATTAAATCAATAGTTTAAAAAATAAGAAGCATTTGATAGACTTGAAAGAGAAAATGTGATCACAGAAGTGATTAATTGCACGATTCATTCAATACATGAATTGTATGCATAAACCGTTTTCATGATTTCATGACATTAAAGCAGAAATAGTTAATGAAATCAAATTCATTATTCAAAAATTGAATGTATAATCAGTAAAGAATTTAACTATTCATCCCTTATATAACTTTTATGGCACTAAAATAGAATATTTATAATAAAAACGGTGTCTTAGAAAAACTTAAATGTTTACTTTGAAGAGTAATTGCTCCCAAATTATGCACTAAAATGACATAAACCTAAATAGCATTATATTATTGAGAATTTCTATAAGTCTCAACATTTAAGCGCATTTTATTAAATGCTTCCGTTTTCAGAAAATCTACTGTTTTGTAAACAGTAGAACCCGAAGAAAGAGGAGGTTGTGTTTGGCTATTATTTGCAGAAAACTCTTTATTAGAAAGCGTAGAATTGCTTCGTTGATGATTGTGGTGCTCATTAGGAGTTCGTGGGCTCTGAGAATTCGAGTCAGAATCAAGATCTAAATCTAAATATTGTATTTCACTGCCATCGAAGTGTCGACGAGGAGGCGGAACCACTGTTGGCTTTGCCTGCATTTCATAATTAATCAAATTTATTAGTTTATCAATTATTTAAAAATATGTTTTCATATTGAGATAGCGATCACTCACTTGTTGTTCGTCATTCGCTGAATTACGTCGACTGCCATTACCATAAAGGCTGACATCATCTTCAGAAGTGGATGGATCGCGATTGTGCTGATATTGGGGATGCTGACTTCGGGATGGAATACGAGGTGGAGTGCCATTGATTGTAACGTGAGATTGACCTGGAGTCCTATTTTATAAAATACATACAAATATATAAATAATCTAATAATCACTTTAATAAAATGGAGCCAAACCTCGGTTTTCTAAAACTTCTTTTAGTGGGAGCGCTATGAATACGGGTAAGAGCTGGCGGTGGCTGTAATTGAATAGTGGTAACTGTTTTCAATGTCGGTGAAGGCAGAGCTGTATTGCTCGCATCACTATCAGAGCCTTTTCGTCTGGGCTTTAAATCTCTATTAACAGCAGGCGGACCAACAATGAGACTGTTAGGTAAGGAACTAGAAATTGGCAAATTGTTATACGAGGCAGAGTTGGGCGTCAATGGACTTCTATCTGCTTGCGATGCCTCCAATTCAGCTGAATTTAACTTATTTTGAAACGAGACTGAGTTGTCGTCAACCGACGAAGTGAGAGTCGGTCTGTACTCGTAATTGAAAACCGTTTCTTTATTTACGAAATATCCGGGCGGAGCGTTTGTGTACGAGTGCTTTTTCGAACTCTTGAGACTCGACCGGTCAAAAGCTATGGGAACTGCTGTATTGATATTGAAATCGGAATCTCTTTCGTTGGGGTCATTAACTGGCGTCGAATCTGAACGCATTCGTGGAAAGTCATACAATTCATCGGGAGATTTGGGAGAATTATCACTTATGGATGCAGTAGAAGCAGATGGAACTCTACATGTGGGCGACGGCTCTTCGTCTGGTTTTATGTTTTGCTCAAATGAAGTCACGGGAACGTCATATAGAGACGAAACGTTTGGTAAAGACGCACAACTTTCTGATTTACTCTTAGATTTCCTCAAACTCGGAGGTTTTGGTGGGCGCGGAGGCGGCTGAACATTGCTATCATTGCTTATGGTTGAGTCGCGACTGAATTCACTGCTTAATGGAGATGAAGAGCGCTGTGTATCAAAACCGGAATCATTGACACTGCAATGCCTTGTGCTCACGTCAACGGATGCGTTGCAACTCCTGATCGAAGTACGCGTCACATCGTTCGAGTTGAAAGAGTCCGGAGAATCGCGAGGATATGTACTCCAATTCACTTTTGGCGGATTAGTCAGCGCCGAATCCACTGAATTTCGTAGCAGTTTATTATTGGCACTACTGATGGGCGCTTTGGGCACTCGATCTAACAGATCAACAGTAATTTTACTATTATTTTCATTAGAGTCTGTCAAAGGGTTGACTTGTCGCGGAATATCATAGCACTCATCAGAAACAGCGCGAGTTATTTTGGTGGGCAATTGGGGAACACTATTCATGTCAATGTCAATGACACTTCCATTTATGGGTTTACCGGTATGGCATTCACTTATTGGTATATAAGGACCAGACGGACCCTCGATTTGCGTCACAGAAACACGACTCACATTAGATGAACGCATAGTCTCTGGAGTTTGCGTTTGTGGCAAAGCTGTGATTGTTGTGATCGCACTATTTGTCGAACTGTTGCTATTCGAAGCACTGAACGAAAATTCCTGACTCGGCTGAGGTGAATACCTATCGTCTGCACCCTCTTCCACATGAATCTTTAGACCACATACAGAGCAAATACATTCAACCCATTTATTCATTTCGAGTTCACTTTTTGCCACTAAATAATAAGTACGTTTAGAAGTCCTCACATCAAACATGTGTTGAAAATTTTCTTTTCGACTTTCAAGTTGAAGGCCTGCGTCAACCTATCAATTAATAGAAAATTAATTAAACAATTGATAGCTTTCAGTGATTATAACTTAGATTTAAAGATTGGATAAGAAAACGATTGCAAAACGGATGCATTACTTGTTCGCATTGGTCTAAATCGATAGTTCCCTTCAATTTTCTTCTGGTAGAGTCAGCATAGTATTGGAGGACGTATTGACCTGGTATTTGTCCCGACAGTTTCAACACAAACCAACGGCGTCGCCATTTCTACGCAATTTGCAAAATAATAAATGGTTGAACACATACTTGTTCGTCAAAATATAAATTAGTTTATGTTATAATTGGCGAGCAGTTTAAGAGCAGTTTCATTCTAAAGTTCATAATAATATACATATCTTATGCTAATCAGCAATATATGTCCCAAAGCTATGCAATCGCATGAGAGACCAGTTTCAAGTATTTGTGGCCTGAATTGCTTCACAGCTATATAGACTCTACATCTTGTTCCCTATCATACCTTTAACATGAGTTTCATACAGGTGTTCAAGTGTTCAGCACAATAACATTCTCGCTATCACTCAACTCAATAATTATTGCATACTTTAAATACGACTTTTATTAATTCATTATTAAATACCATTTTAAGTTTGAGTTCAAAAACAAAAAATACTAAAGCTATGAATCATTCATTTCTACTCAATGCCAACTTCCAGAAGTGAGACCAACTCCGCTTTCAATAATTAAAAGTTTAAACTCATTAAAAGTTATTATAATAATAAAAATCAACATAAGCTTTGTTAAGAGATATTAAGTTTGGGAAGTTTTATGCGAGACATACATTGGCTTGAATTGCATTTATGACAAATATTGTTTTTGGGCGGCATTCAGTTGTGTGTGGGTGTCATTCATTATCATTAGTACTCTAACGGTTCAGTACTGTACAGTATAACTGCTTACTTCAACTTTTAAATGTCACTTTGACTCAACTCTATTGCAAATTATTTCAATTGTTATCAATTCGAGGAATTTGATCGCAAACTATTTAAATTGAAACAGATTATTATACTGCACAAGTTGTTTAAGTAGTAGATTAATAAGCCTTTCAATTGAGTCGATCGTAATTAAATCAAAAAATGTGTGAAAGAGAGAGAAAGAGAGAGAGAGAGAGAGACAGAGTGAGAGAGAGAGAGACAGACAGACAGAGACAGAGAGAGAGAG
>JAUJYT010000693.1:0-16142 GCA_033996565.1 Nanhermannia nana
TACAGACACACACACGAACACACATACACGAACACACATACACGAACACACACACACACACACACACACACACACACACATTTTCTTTCATTTTTGTCATGTTTGAAATAGAATGAGTATATGATGAGAACAATGATCACAACAGGTGGGTGGAGATACAGAATAACAAAAAAGACATTAATGAAACTGAGACTTTACTGCTATTACAGCATATTTGGGTATTTATCTTAAAGGCGTAACAGTTGCTGTTTTTCGTTTACTTATAATATATAACTCTCACAAAGTAATTCATAATTCCTAGAATTGACATCTTTTTTGCTAATAAGCAATTCTTTTAATGGTTGTCAGAGTTTTGTTTGAAAGTTAAATTTAACTCAAACAGACAGTCTCTAAAATTATTTGGTTTGCAACAAAAATGATTAATCCGGGGCTACGCGTCTGCATACTCAATATCTCGCATTTTCCCTGTTGGGTGCGATCAATATAAGTTATTGCAAGTATTACGTGCACATGTGTGTGAGTTTATATATGAGTCCATATCACCAGAAATTCACAGCCTATCAAAGTGACTGTTGCTTACTGAAAATTTCTCAGATGGACTTCAATTTAAAAATTATTTATATTGATAAAGCTATAGATCGCTTTCACTTGATTTACATTTTAAAGAATGTTATAAACAAAATTATAAGACTAAAGTCAAATGTCATAAACTAGAGATAATTCCTATTCAATCATTTGTTTTAATAAAAAAAAATTATTTAAAAAAAAACGCAAATTTAGTGTATTAATGTGTAAGCCATAAGCCTTCTGACATCTTGTCATTTATTGTCAACATATTCTTTTTTCAAATATTTCAACAAAATTTTAATTAATAAAAATATTTAAACTCTTTTAAGAACTAAAACATATGACTTAACTTACTCTAAAATAAAGATTTGAAAATATTCTATAAAAACACTCGAACTTGAACGAAAATTAAATGATGATGAATTTGTGAGTTTGATGATTTGTAAAGCCATATAGGAGCTTGTTTTCAGTTTTAGTGTATTGCGATTCATATAGTTTTATGGCTTATATATAAATGAATGTGTGTGCATGCGGTCTGTTCTATCTTCTTCTTTTTGGCCTTTCTCTCTCTTCGTGCAATTTCTTTCTGTAGTATTGGTTTGGAAAGAGCTCACTATATTTGCTTATAAAAGAGCCTCAAAACCTAGTATAGTGTCAGTCGTCAGTCCCGTGGATTATTCACCGAAAAAGTGTTATTTACTTTAAGCGCTGAAGGGCTTTATGCTTTTATGCATTTATAGCTTTGATGTTATTCTACCAAAAAACTCATTCGTAAGAACTCAGACTCACTCTCTATCTTTGCTTTAAACTCAATGATAAGTGAAGGTAAGGCAAAAAGATAGCTATTTGTGAGTTCACATTTACTTAAACATTTCATCGAAAAAGTGACTCTAAAAGCATTGAAGCGACGAAAAGACATCAATACAAGAATTCAAGAACTATTCCATAAATGTTAAAATTAATTGATTCTGTAAAACACTGTTAGATGAACAGCAGTTTCAGATTTATTTTCGTTTCACTTCCGATTAATTACAAAAAGGTAAGAATTTTTATTCTTTTTAAATGATTTAATTTATCGTAAAAAATAGTCGAATAACACAACTTCTACTAATAAAGCATTATAGCCGAGAAAAATGAGTTCAAGAATAGCTGCGTGCAAAAAGATTTTTCTGTTGATGCGTTTTATTCGTATTGTATTTTAGTATATTTGGGTGGTCCTAATGATGCTCTGAATAAAATTCATTTTGAATAAGGCTTTTTATGTGTTCTCTTCAATTCATTCAAGTTAATGAACTTTTGTGACTCCATTATTTAAGTTTATGAACGAGGAGGTGGGCTGTGATGCGAATATTCATCAGCAGCAACTCTGTTGCCATTCGCAAAGCTATTCTTCAGGAACAGTAATTTATTAGAAGCCCATGAATAAGCGGATTATCAATGTTGTGCTCGACAAATTGCCATTAACAATAACATTGACTCTAGCTTTGTATCGCACCGTTAGAAAGAATATTAAAGCTTTGACAGGTAATTCTGTCAGAAAGTGCCAGAATCTGTTTTTTTAGGAAAATAGGTGTTAAATATTTCCCTAACATTAAACATTAATTGATCTGATAAGACCAACTTCATGGTTATAGTAACAATGGTTATCATTATTTTTCACAAAACAGTTTGCGTTAGTTTTATCATTTCATTACTTTAATCAGTTTAATTAAAATTATTTTTTGAATCATTAAAGTAAACAAATTTTTTGAAAAACTCGTGCCAAATGAAGACATATTTTCATTTAAGTGATATTTAAGTATATGAAAATAGAAGTTTTAATAATTTTGTGGCATTATTTTTTTAAGCCATCTTGATTACTGAATCCCAAAGATATTTGAATAGATTACAATATGTCAAAAGTGGTTAAGCAAACTTATAGACCAGAATGTATTATCCCTACAAAGAAATATCGATAAGAGGAGGCTTTAGATTTGATGCGTTAGTATAGCGATCACTATCATGAGATCTGATGAAACAGTGAGTCTCGTGTATTAGTTATATTCTAGTGTATAATATAACAAAGGATACAATACAATTCCCATGTCTCATGTTTACTAATGACGGGGATCTAACTCAGGGATTTAGGCTTAATTGAAAATGTCTACAGTTTGCTCAAAACAAATTATAAACTTTCTTGTTTCTGATTTCTCTCTATCTCTTACTTCTTTTCCATTCCCAACAAATTAAGCAAATTTTATATTCAGAAGAAGCAAATAAAGTCTGACTTCAAAGCAAACTTAGACTTGTTTTTCTTCATTTGTGGCTCATTTAACATTCAAATGAGAACCAAATAGGAAATGAATTTACTTCTTGTGATGAGAAAAACCATCAAATAATCGTAAGAATTGAAAACAGATAATTTAGACAGAGATTATATTCTAACAAATTCTCTTTGAGACTCCGTTCTCAAATTCATGAGAATATTCAAATCAAATGCGAAATATCAATAGAAAATCCAGTTTTGTTACATATAGTGTTGTTTTGTTTGCAAAATTTTCATTCTATATTACTTTTGCATTTGTTCTCTCGAGAAAAAATGCAACTCCACGTCCACTCCATATCCATTGAATCTTGAATTATAATTCCATTTTATTGGTTTTTATTATTTGCAGATACACTTCCATGAATGTTGAGGTGACATTTGGTTTCAGTAATTCTTTCACAAATATAACTTATTATTTATATATTCAATATAATGCGTATAAAAATTCCTTAAAAATTCTTGAAATCTGAAACTCAAAGACGAATTAAATGTGTTTCAACATTTGTACAAAAATTATACTAATGTTGCAATTTTTCACTTAAATTTTGTTCAGTTTAAAAATAAAACTCTATAAAAAATTCACTTTCACTTCCATTCACTTTCTTCGTGTTTAGATTTTTGTAATAAATTTTATTTTGTTTTCTTTTACTTTCACAAAATTCAATTAATTTTAACGCTTTTCCTTTGACTTTTGCTTTCAAAAGCTGAGCCAACACTTGTATGGCTACAAATAATCAAATGCACAATTCTTATAATCTCTACCTTCAGAAAGAATTGGTATAATCTATAGAAAAAATGATTTTCATTGGTATGTAATCTAAAATGAACTCATAAATGAAGTCAAACAAAAATATATAATAACAGAGAAACTACAGAACGAGAGGTTATGTCCAATGCACTCAAGCAATCATATAAGAGGTGTTTCTTTTTACTGTTTGATTTCCTTAAATATTTAATTACATTTGAGTCTTTTTTTCTAAAAAGAATTTCTGAGAAAAACTATTCTATTCGAAAAAATAAAGTTAAATAAAATGTTATAAAATAGATTAATACAAAGCAAACACAGAAATTGTTTTTTCAATTCTTAATAAGTATCTAAAGTTAATTGAGTTTTAAGTTATTCAATTTAATTCAAATGTGTGGATATATTATTTGTGATCCAATGATCCGTTTGTTTAATTAGTAAACGTTTTCATTTCGCTCATTAGATCTTGTTTTGCATTTAAGATTAAGCAAATAGAGAATCTCATCTTATTTCACTGTTTGATTAAAGACCAGATTATCATTAGCTGAAGAAATAAAATTGTTTGCGTCTGACTGCAGCCATACAGATGGTAATCCAGCGTCAGATCACATGTTTATTTAATACAGAATATTTTAAAAATATTGTATGGAATTCGAGTGTATTTTTTTGTTGATCTCATAGAAATTCAGTCGCATTTGCTTTGAGTCATAAAATATTGATCTCTAAGATAGTGAGAGTCACACACGTTCCCAAATTGCATTTAGTCGACCGCCTTTCTATTATAGTATTCTCATGTCCGGTGCCTATAGTTATGACGGAATAAACACAAAGTTGGCTTATTTTTTATCAGAGCCGCAGTATATAACTTATATTGCATTCATTCTATTCGCCAGAAATGTTCATTTGTATTCGATTGTTAGCATAAATAGATAAGACATACAATACTAGACTAAGCTATACATAAACACATTGCCTTATTATTCTTTAATGCTTATCTAATCCATTAATTTTAAATATTTTAGAGCTAATCATAAACTAATGCATTACTTATTTTATGTAAAATCAGCTTAAAATCCTCTCAGAAACTCTATAAAAATATAATTAAATTTCGAGAAATAAATATTTACTTTCTGTCCGAATGATTGAAAACTTTGTAACTAAAGTCAATAAAAAAGTAATCATAGTATCAATTTTTTCTTCATTTTAAATTATAAGATCAGAGATATGTAACCTAATCTTCATCAATATGTGTTACATAGCCTTTGCTGCGCAAAATTGGATCCTTGTTATTGAGTGTACTTATATTCAAACTTCTTGAGTTAGTAGCATTTTGTCGATCATTAAAATTGACCGCTCAAGTGATTCAGTCATCTATTCAGACATTTATGTTTAAAAATAGTAAAAATAGCTTTAATCTTATGACTTGAGTATTGCAGCACAAAATAAATAATTTCTCCGCTCATCCGTTCATTCTTTTTCCAAATGCAATGATTCGAAACATTTTTTACTATTTATTGTCAGCAGTTGTCAGCGATGTGAACATTCAGTATTTACTCTAATTATTTGATTTTAAAAGTTGATAAAAGCAGTCATTGCTTACATTCAAACATTTAAATACTTTTTGCATAAATATATCATTAAAGAAATGACAATTTTTCAAAAATAAAATACTTACTTAGCTCGCAGTGGAAATACAGAAGTTAGTGTCAATGTTTAGCATAAATTTTTATTGTTGTTGACACATATGTATGATTTATATTTTTTTAGTAATGTCTCAACATATCAGGTTTTGATCAGTAATGGTTTAAGGCCTTTGGCTTAGATAGCCATTGGACGAACATATCATTTCCTGATTTTTATTATGCTCTTTTGATACACAGACCATTTAGTATAGAATATATTCCAATCGCTTTCGAGATAATATTAACTTTTCATGATAAAAGATATAAAGTATATCCAAAATATATAATTTGCGAGATTTGATTTATGATACTGTTATTTTAGTATTGTTTCTCATTTCAAATTATAGAATTATTAATATAGAAAATCATAAGTTAATAAATTTTCTTTGAATAAAATAAAATTTAATCAAAATTATTTATGATATGAAATAAATTAATAAAAATGTAAATGAATGCATGAATTTATGATCATTTTGAAAGTCGCAGAAGAGATTTTGTAGTTTCCATTAAATATAGATAACATGTATATCATTCAGGTTTAAGTAACTCTATTACACTGGTCTTATACTTTATTGTATGGCATAACGCCATAAATAAATTATTCCGATTTTGCTTTTCTGAGCTTTGCAACTAAATTACAAATATATTTATAGAAAAAAATTTAAAATAAAAACAATCAAAACTTTAAGAGTTATTGAAGAAAACAGTAGAAAGTTGAATGATATAGCAATCGAATGAGAGTATTATGAATTTGAAACAAAAATTAATGATAAGATTCTCGATATCCGATAGCTTTTGGATGCGATTAATGACAATAATGTTATGTCCCATTTCATCAATAAGTAAAAGTACTGCAAACCAGTGATTAACAATGAAAGCCAAGAAAAATTTGTATCCTGTATATAATGGAGTATCTAAAGGGTCACAACCATTAGTTCACCAGAACCTTGTTTGCTCTTTTGTCAAACTCAGTCGGAACGGGTGATCAATTAATTGTGAGTGAGACAAAACAAAATCGGCTGATCAAACAGAACTATCTGAGTCTTCTTACTCAGTTGCTATTCTTACAATACCAAACATTTTTATATAAGTTAATGCTTTACAATTTAATTCTCATCATGGATTAAAGTAGTAACGAATTCCAAGCTCAACATCATCTAAAATATATAAAGTAAGGAGCATTGCAATGCATGCCAAAGCACTACCGTTCAAGAAAAGCATTTTCGTGTCCACAGACCCATAAGAGGATTTCTTTCAATGATTAAACCTTTTTGTTTAACTCACTGTTTTTTGTTGCTTCACACAAATAAAGTAAAAAAGGTTCAGTTCCTAAAAAGCTGAACAATATTTTACTCAATCTTTTGTTCATTAAATTTTTATCATTTTTAAAAGGGGATTAAAACCAAAACCTATTCCTATTTAGATTTTCAAAATTGTGGTCAAAAATGAAACAAATGTGAAGAGAAACCAAATAATATGACTTTTTGAGACTGACTAATACTATAAACTCAGAGAAATAACATTTAGTGTAAAATTAAAATAAACTAATATAGAAAAATAGCTCAAAGCAGCGTTTGTTGACTTTATCTTTTAAATGAGATGATCTAAACTTTAGGCGAGCTCTTGTTAGGCACGTATTGCATGATTAGGTGTATGAAAAAATACATGTTCGCAAAATGGACACAATTGAAACCATAACATGGTTTCAAGTTACCAAAGCTTAATGCTTTGCCTCAATAGTGTGACCCTCGTGTCTCTCTATCATATCTCCCGTTGGGTTCGTTATCTCACTTTGCATGTGTTGCGCTTTTTAAGCAGAACTGACAAAACGTCATTTAAAAAATGTGAATCACCACCACTTGGAGAAATGCTTTGTTTTTTATTACTTCATAAGTATAACATTTGTGGACTTTTTTCATATTTGACGCATGACTTCAACTCAATTGTAATTCTCATGCATTATATTTACGATACATTTTCCCCCATTTTTTCGATCAATTATTGTATACATATTTCTATCAGCGTTTCGTCGTTTTTATTAAAAGCCATAAATATTTACTTTCATCTCACTTTTCGAGAAGACATGTTCTCTCTTCCATATTTGATTGATTACACGCCGGATATGGTGACACAGTACAGGCCAAAAATGTCATTTACCACCAAAACAGTCACTACGAGATCACGCGTACATTTGCTTTTGTTTTTGAGTTAACCCTCTTTAATAAATTAAAACTTAAAAATGAATGCCATTAACTGTTTTAACTTTTTAGTCTAATTATTGCTCGCAATACATCAAACGGAAATATTTAGTACAAGAGCTACTTTCACCACTTTAAGCTTAATCACACTTTCGTTAATTAGTTTTCTCTGATTCTTGAATCAGCAAAAATGAAATTAAATAATATATTAAAATACAAGTTCAAACTAAAACTATAGTAACTTATACTCATTAAGAATATTATAAAAAACTCAATATTAAAGCTAATAAATTCTCAGCATTTAAATTAACTCTAATTTCTACATATGGTTAATGAACTTAAAACTTCAAACTCATAAATGCGTTATAATTTTCTTTTGTTCTCTCAGAAGTTTATTTCCATAGTTCTTATGAAATGCAAAGCATTTATAATTAAAGTTTCTGTTAAGTTAAAAGTTATCACCACTTTTTAAATCCTAGAATACTTTAATTGCGTTTTTCCTTAATTAATGTGTTTATAAGACAGAATGTCTCTAAACAACAATCCTTTAGAAAATCTTTACAAATGGACAAAATTCTTGTCATTTAGAGAATTAGACTCTAATTAAAAGAACTGAATCGAAAGAATTGATCACTTAATGCAATCAAAGTAATAATTTCTTTATATTTAGTGAGAACTAGTAGTGAAGTTTGTAGTGATTATTTCAACGGAAATATTTAATTATAAGGATTCATCTCTTAAGTGAATTACATTATTAAAGTACAAACTCGTAAACTTGATACAGCACAAGAGCACAGATATTATGTTCGCTAAGATTTAATTTGAAGAGCATCATCATCTTTGAGAAACTTTTTGACTTAACAACACACTCAACGATTAAATGAATGCATTATGTGATGAAAGGTATTAGAAAACTCATAAACTTCGTAACACGCAATTGTGTGACAATGAGATTCTCTATTGTTTTGTCAACTCTCGTCTTGTTGAACACTCATTCATATATTACTGATTTAAGGCAAGGCAATCATTATTTCTGAGCTTATTTTGCTTTCATATTATTACTCCACCGCCAGATTAGTTAATGGATAAGAATTTGGGAGCGAATAAAGTAATACTAGTTCTACGCATTAGGCCTTAGAGTGAGTATTAGAGAAAATAGGGAGAGACCTAATTCTTCGATATACTATGATTATGGTTATGTTCAGTCTATTCTCAACTCATATATTTCACAATTTACTGCTTGTAATTGTCAGTTATTTTTAACCAAAATTTATTTATTAAATTCTTTCAAACCTCAAAACATTTAATAAAATTTTATGTGAAATTCTGTTGATATAAAATATCTTTTTTAATACTTATGATAATTTGAAAAAATATCAAAATATTTAAAGCTATTTTGAAAAGAGATACCAATAAATCGATATAAACTGCATGTATAAGAATCTATTTTTAAATGTTAATGTGATTGCCAGAAAATGCTATTAAATAATCTCATTCGTGTATTGAATGCCGTCAGAACAGGACATCTACTATAATACTTATTACTATTTGTATTAGACTCTAGTGCACTTTAATTTAATATTAATGATATTTTAGTATTTTTCTGCCAGTGATATGGGATTAAAATGTTATTTTGTTGATATCAAATTTGTGATCATTAACGACATACCTGTAATCGTTTTTACTTTATTTTGCTTTATTTCTGTAATATTCAGTTGTATTCTTTGAAATCAAGAACTCAGAAAAGATTATTTTTAAGTTTAAAGTTAAAAGAGCAGACAGTAATCTCAATACTTTGATTTACTAACTCTTCCGGTCAAATGTTGTACTCAATCTACGAAAATGTCATACACATGCGATAATACGAATTAATACTGTTTCCAAGAGTGGGCAAAAGCACAACTGTTTAAATGGTAAAACTTGAGTTAATAAACATTGCAATAATGCAGCTTTACTTATATTAGAATTAAAGAAAATTGCACTCAAGATATTTTCTATTAATGTTATTACTATTTCTACTTATCGTACCATTCAATCTTTTACTAATTAATAATTTTAATTCAGATTTTCAACTATTTATGTATTTTTGTTTTGTACTAAGAAACAACTAAAGCGCATATTTTAAGAAACAAATATGCTTTCTTGTAAGACATCTAATTTACCCAATAGTAATCTAATTTTTTCAAATTTTAAATAAAGAGTTGACTTTAGAGAAGTTCAAACTTTTTAAAAAGCAAATAAATCTTATGCTGAGTTTAAAATATGAACTTAACATATAGTTTGAAGTAAATGATTGAGACAATTTAGGTTCAACTGGAGATAGAAAAGCATGCATTCAGTGTTTATTTTCTGTTAGAATTTTGGTTTCAATTAAATTTGATTAATCTTTAAATATAGTTAAACTGTGTTCAGAAAGTGGAAAATAGTAACATCAAATCTTTTGGAATAACGCTCTAATTAATTAGACGATTAAATCAATAAAATAAATTGCAATTTGCTATAAGATATATTAACATAAAATTTCTAAATTATTTTAACCAAACCGAACCAAACTATGATAAACTATGAAAATATTATTAGAACTGAATCACTATCGGTTCAATATCAATATCTGCTATCATTTTATCAGTTTGAATATTTTTTATCGTCGTGTGCCGTACACAGAAGTATATATTTTAAAAGTGTGCCCTCCTTTATAAGTCGGAAATAATAACTTATGAACTATGTTAATATTATAGACAAAGTATAACCGATTCAATATTCAGATTTTTGGGAATACTATACAAAAAATTATTTAAGGGTTGCTTATCAATGATATTCTGCTATATGCTATTTTAGAGAATATTCTAAGAAATTGTAAATCTTTTTTTAAATGATTAAAATATGTTCGATGTAAAAAAATAGTTTTTATTGATGATGAGGACCTTTTATCAGAGCCAAAGCCATTCAACATTTATTGTGAATAAATGTGAAATTGTTATTGTGAGCCAATAGTTAAATTATAGCAACATTTGCTAACTCATTCTGAAAGATTGAATGCTGTAATCAAAGCTCAGGCTTTTATGCCGACTATTTAGATAAACTCATTTAATGTATTTTTCAAGTAGAATACGAATATGAAATGAGGTTTGCTTTTGCTACAGAGTACAGTTCAACATAGCATTTGTTCAGACCCTGTATTTATCACTTATTCAGATTCAACATCCAAAATAAGATCTCTTCTTTTTAAACGATAAATAAAGATGTGACTCATTTTTCAAGTTTCAATCATGAATTTTGCTGAAACTATGTTATAAACACTTCTTTAAAATATGATTGAATTTTTTTATTCTAATTTTGCCGTTGGGTCTGCTTTATAAGCATTAGCGATAAATCTTTTAAGATTATTAGTACAAAAGTATTCGCTTATTTGAGAGAACGTAACAGCAAATGAGAAATTGCTTGAAATTAATATTCATGTTTGAAAAAATATATCATATAAAACAAGTCACGAAAGGTTTCAATTTATTACTCTTTGATAAATACATAGTTATTAAGCCCGTTGCCAACTATGATCTGAAGTAATCTATGGTTCATAAAAGACTTACAAAACTTTAAGTAAATGCTAATAAATGTGTGAATTTAACATATTTAACATCTTTTTATTAAATTTTGAATTCAAAAATTGATAGATATTTCAAACTAAAATTAATGTAAATTTCTCATTACGCCACTGGTAGTTATCAATAGTTATATTCCAAATCGTGTTGAACGGAAGGTAAAAAAGTTGTTAATTTAAAGCATTGTAGCCCTTTATCTTAATTAATTGTTTATTATTTAGATTATATAAATGATAAAAATGTTCAGCAATTTGACTGAATTACCGATTTATTTTTAAATAAGTTACATTATAATACTGGCCATTTCTATGTTAAAGCTTTTATTTAATATTTTTAATATAACATAACATATTCCTCGGCCAACTCCTTTTCAGGAGATCGCACATTTAGCCCCTAGGATTGCTAAAAAACAATGGACATGTGGCCATTGAAGTGTCCAGGGTTCGAACTCACGACCCTTCGATCATGAGTCCGATACCTTTGAACTGTGCGATCCTCGCTCCCTAGAATATAAATAAAAATAAAACTATGATTCTGTTCCAAATCTGAGAAACGTATTCTATCTTAAGCTAAAATAATCGTTTCGAATTTAATTACCGATTTCACGAAAACAAGAATTTTAATGATTTTTCTCATGCATTAATTTAAATCACAATCAGCTTTTCATTTAAAAATAATATTTTTGAGCTTTCTCTATAATGTGAATTATTTAAGTTTTTCATTATAAGTTAATGCAGAACTAAATACTTTTATATTGATTTAAAGATAATATAACAACTTGAGTTTAAATTGAATTGTAATCATACACTTACTTTAGGTTTTTTTTAAACTTAAAAGCTATTTGAGTGCATGTACTGTATGTTCAGTTTATGTCATTTTAAAGGTGTTTTTAAATTTGTGAGGATAGACTACTTTTTAGAGAATGCGATGGGAATTCGCTGGTTATTTATAATAAATTCTAACTGAATATGTAATCACACCCTTTTTCACGTGTATCACGACATGAAAAAATGTTGATACGAATAAAAAATAAAATTCTTGTAATATTGTTGTGAATAACAAATTATCATTTATTATATGCATTGAGCGAAATAACAAAGACCGAAATATTTCTGCGACGAATATGAATCCAATAGATAAAAAACTCAATAATATTGTAATCTCTTTCCACAGTAAGAAGAAATGTATAGCTATTGAATAGAGTGAAAGCATAGCTGGCAAAACACAGCTTGTAATGCTCTCAAGTTAATGGAGTAATAGAGATGAAACGAATGCCAGTGCGAGTACGATGCACTCTAAATTGTTGAATATTTCATGAAGTTCTATATAAGCTAATAAAATATCAAAATATATATATATATGTTATGTATCTATAACTAAGAAGCTGTAAAAGCGAAGCTCAGATGTTAATACATATTTCTATTAAATTAGACATTAGGAAAGTAACAGAAGCTTTCACTTACTTTCATTGTCACCTTTTTTCTTAAAAAAATATTTTTCATTATATCAAAACATAATATACCAGTACAGTACAGACTATTGTTATTTTTCGTAAGTGGGAGTTTTTTAGCTAAAATATATGTTGGGTTTTCTTTAATTGATAGAATCGTAACAATAAAATAAAGATCACATTATTCTTTAAAAAGATAACTTTTTATTATTTTGAATACAATACAGATTTGTGACATATTTAATATTGATTTTAAAGAATAGCATTAACAACAGTTATGACCAGGGTTCGCCAGGGGGTGCAGAGGGGGTGTATACCCCCTGGAAAATTAGAAAACTGGACCACCCCCAACATTTTTCCTAAATTTTTTGAAAATATTGTCTGATGAGTTTACCCCCCCCCCCCTAGAATTTCTAAATTTTTCAGACTTACACCCCCTGACGCGAAGGGGTCTGGTGAACCCTGTTTATGACTGTTATCAATAGTAAATAAGTCATATATTTTATTGGTGTTTTCGTATGCATTTTTGTTGTTAGTTACTCGTCAGCTCAGATAAGCCGAGTTGTTGGAAAAGTTATAGTTTCCCCACTCATACCATGATCTCACTAATGATGCAATGCTGTAACGCTTCCCACAGTACATCATTACCCAAACTCAAAATCATTACATTTTCATTCAACTCACACGAAATTCTGATCTCATCTCTTTCTGGTAGTCTTTTTGCTTAAAATAACAAAAAAAGTTAGTATGATGTTAGTTTATATATAGAATAGTTCGTAGTGTCTGTTAATTATATATTCAACGGACAAAAATATCATTAAATTGCAGGCAACTGTCGATTTCTGCTAATGAACATTATAGAAGAGAAGTCAGTTAATGTCATATCCGATAATCCACTCTTATAAGAGTTTTTGATAAGAAAACTTCAGTAATTAGGAATATATTGCGTTTCATGGCTTGTCTATGAGTTCTCATCAACACTTCGTACCCCTTCTCACAGAAAGAGAGAGAGAGAGAGAGAGAGAGTTTCCCCTCTCGTGAATGCATTCGCTCATTCTTGAGATGAGATCTCTGGGCAATTTTCTATTTGCATCATTTATATTATATTAGCTTAAGTATGGTTTCGCGTTTTCAATACTTCTTTTCATTTGCCATTACGGGCCACATAGCCATGTGCACTGTGTAAACATAAATTTGGAGATTCATTTTCCTTTCAAGTTTACTAAAGCTTTTTCCATGAAAAAAACATTTAACGATACTTTACTACTACAGTGAACTTTCATTAACAGTTAACTTTTAAGAAGAACGCATTGATTTAGTCTGAATATAAATAATACAAAATGACTTAGCATTCATTTATATAAAAGTAATATAAAACAGAGTTTATATTAATAGCGTAACTCTATATGTAATGTTAGAGCACGTATTAATAATGATTGTCGAAATGAGATTTGATTTCATAAACAGGATAGACTGTAAATCTAGAACAATGTAGAAGTTATTTCGTTACTTTTATTATAGTTGATAAAACACAATATTTTGAACCTTAACAACGCTAAAAGTTTGAAATCCCAAATATACTACTGTATGACTCTATTACATGCTTCTGCTGCTCATTAAAAATAGATATCATTTACTGTATGATTCGTATCCATTCACCTTAATACTCGTTATTACATTTATTCTCATATTTTATTTATCGCATTACTTTGCTTTTATTGCAGTTATTCTTATGTCTGCCATCTTTTTCTACTTTTATTATCCAAATTATTCGAGTATTGTCTTCTCATTATTCTTGTTTGAATTTAATTTCTTATCAGCCATTCGTCGATAGGCAACAGGTCGTAAAGTAATAGATGACATGATAAGGTGTAAAAAAAATAGATGAACAACAATTTTGAAAATGAGGACAAAAGAGGATGTTATTGTATATAGAAAAGTAGTTACAGAATGATCAAAAGTATAACTCGTATAACAACCTTTAGCTATGGGGCAGGAATGCGATTATCGTTTTACATTTGACATCTAAAAGGTTCGAGCTTTGTGTTAAAAGCAGATATTGCGTTACAGTTTATTATAGAATAGTAAATGCATTGTGTATGCAATATATATATTGGCAAATGTTGGTCTGGCAATCATTATCGCAAAGCTGCGATCATAGATGCGATGCACTCTACTTTCTCGTTGCATTTTCTCAATCGCATTACCATTTTCAAGCTATTTCCAGATCAATATTTTGCGTGCGACGACGTACTAGTCATACACACTACACAGTCCATAACATAGCATACATAGCGTAGTGTGAGAAACACATCAAAATGTGAGCTCTACTGTACTGTTTGACCAAACTCATGCTCATTTGAAAGAGAGGCAAAATCATATTTATGTATATATATTGTACAACAACAACAACGCTATATATTTGCAGTTATTCATTAAAATGTCACTATTCTCTATCGAGACATTTATTGCTGTAAAAGATCCTGAAGATCCTGAAGATTTATCGCTAACCAATGTTTATAACTTCTGTTTAATATTACTTTCTGTGACCGTTGAATAAGTTCTTACTATATATTTATGAATTTGATTCACTTTACTGTAGTGTAAACTTTGCTTTGAATTCAAGACACAAATGGTGTTTAATCATAAATTTTGACATTAGGATTAGCGAAAGCGAAAATGTGAAATTAATTATTTAACATTATTATTATTATTATAGTTTGTGAGTCGCTCTAATTTAGTTCACTCCAAAATAATCTGCTCTATTGTCAGTTTTACGTGAAAAGCAGAAACAATAACAGCACCAAAAATACATCGACTTTTATTCTCTACCAAACTTTGGCTGAAGGTATGATAAGCTCTGTTACTTCCGTTAACATTTGTTGATAAAATAGTGTTCTCTCTAAGATAATCCTTAACCGTTTGATGCACTTTATACGACCTCAATGTTAGGCTAGCATTTAAAATCAACTTTTATGATTGCCATTTACTACCAGTTTAGCTACTCTTAAGTTCAAATGAACATCAACTCCAAATTGAGCAATAAGTAAATATACAGTTATCTCAAAAAACTAACGAACTGATTGCTCAAATTTCTTGTCATAATTCATTAAAGGATTATCAAAAGAGGATTATTGTCAGTAGAAAAATGAAATGCCATTCATTTACATTATTCTCTTATACAATACGCTACTAGTATTCATACTGTATACACCGGGAGTATTTATTTTAAAAGTATTGCTCAAATTCTATTATTTGACTGATTCTTTGGGCAATTTTTAAAAAAGATTTGAAGTGCTGTTTGAAAGGGAGCACTGAGTCTCACATAATACAAACTCTTACAATATAAGTACTATCGATTCCAAAAGTATCTGAGAAACTACGCTTACCTGTGAGGCTTTTGTTAAATGTATATACAATATATAATAGAGTTTCAAATTTTTACTGAATATAGAGTTTAAATTTATGTTTAAGAAACTTTAAAATTGATGAGAACTTATTAGTTATATTACAAATGTAAGAGAGTATTATATGATAATAAGCTGCATGCTATGTGCTATTATTGTAATTTGAAAAAAATTTAGTCCAACTAAAAT
>JAUJYT010000694.1:0-16136 GCA_033996565.1 Nanhermannia nana
ATTTATACATATTCCTAAATTAAGGTCATAATATAGGTCTCATCTTAATCCATATCACCTCATAAAATACCACGGATTGAACTCTGATTAACTAAAGAGGGATTTACTACTCATAATGATTCACTTCAAGTTTGAGACCTCTCAACAAAAGGTAACTAAACTTTCATTAAATTATTTTATTTAAATTTCTAAATCAAACTTAAAATAATGCTAATTCATTGTTAAGTTGTCTGACTATAAGCTCAAAAGATAGTCAAAATCTTTTTTAATGTAAATAACATTTCAAACTTTGAATTTCAGTACTTTTAAAGGCTTTTGAGTCAGAGGTGTGTCAAAAGTTTTGACAACTAATGCGTTATTTATTTACATGACATTCGGTCTCACATGATATCAATGGATAAAAATTCAAATTAAATGCAAAACACATTTTTTAGAAAATAAATTATTAATAAATATAAACAGGTTTTGACTTGAATTTAAATAATTATAAACATTAATAAATTGAATACAATTTTATGAATAGAAAGCATAGAAAGTATATTAATAGAAATGTGTTATTCTTGCGGAGAAGTCGTAATCAAATGCAAACCATTCGTTCACACACTTAATCACAAACAGAAAGGCATTCAATGCGATCATTGCTTTCGATTGAAGTAATATTTATTTATTTAATTATATAATTGTTTTATTATTACTGTTAAGACCTGACATGACATGACATGGCATTCATGTATTGCACTAAAGCTAACCCTAATTCCTAAAGAATGCGATGTCATGCCTATCGTCTGTCGAACCGATCCATTAATTATTTATGAATTCATTTAAAATTAGTTTGAAATTTGTTTCAGTGTTTCGCTTAAGAAGTGTTCAGTTTGCAAATCAATGTATTATTGCGACCAAAAGTGCCAAAGAAATGATTGGAAGGAATGCCATAAAAATGAGTGTAAATTGTATTCAAATTATTACAAACAGTATTTGTTTAGAGATTGCGATCGTTTTCTGTTACGTCTTTGGCTTTTGAGCACTCATTCCACTCAAAAACTTACGAAAAATTACGAATTATATAACAAAAGGAACCGTTGTTTCGACGATTTGATGACTCATTACAACCAAATAAGAGACGACACAAAACGCATGAATTATTTCGAAATGATTTGCAAACGTTTTAATTCATGTGATATTGATTTCGATTACGAACAGCTGTTTGTGTTGTTCTGTAAGCTTTGCATTAATTCCTTCTCAATACTCAACGAAGACCTCAACGAAGTGGGAACTGCTCTATACATCTCTGCCTCTGTTTTCAACCACTCGTGTCAACCAAACGCTGGGCCAGTTTTTGATGGAATTGATTTACAAATAAGAGCTCTCAAAGACATCGACTCTAATGAAGAAATTTTTATTAATTATATTGATTTGAAAATGAATAGAACTGACCGTCAGTTAAAACTTTACGAACAATACTATTTCAGTTGCAATTGCGTTAAATGTGAGACACTTTCTGATTATGATATTGATTATGAACTTCTCAAACATTTAGACAAACAATTGGATGATATGATCAATAATGAGGGCGATTGGTGTCAATCCTTTTCAATTGGTATGCAATCGATTCCATTGTATAATCAGATTTATGGTGATTTTCATCCGGACTTTACAGTGCAGTTAATGCGTGTCTTAAAGTTAAAAGTTTTAATTTCTCATAATTTAGATGAGAAAAACACCATTCAATTGATTAAAAGAACTCAAAACTGCATTAAAATAACGCATGGGTTTCAACACAATTTATATAAAATTTTTAGAGAAGTGATCGGTTAATGTTTTAATTGTTATATAAATTAAATAAATATTACATTTATGTTCTGTTAATAACATTTAAGTAATTAAAAGGATTAGAACAACAAATAAATACATTTATAATCTGTTTTTATTAACCATAACTGATCTGTTTAGCAATTAATGCAAATAAGTTTAAATCCATTTTCTATTTGAATAATTTAAAGTAAATCACATTTGTTTCAAATGTATATTTGCTGATCAATTGAATACTGTATTAAATTTTTAATATCCTGACTGACTGTACTCAGGATTCCTGAGAATGTACTTACAGTATACTAATGTTTTTTAATACTTCGAGCATTTGAATAGATTTAAATTCACGAAACTATAAGAACTATTGATCATTTTTATTACAATCATTTCTATAGAATAAAATGATATTATATGAAAAGTTTCATTAATTAAAATGAGGCTTAAAGTTTGGGGACAAAGGTCAAGATTTAGTCTTCAGAAATATATCGATCCGTTTATATAAAACCTGTCATTCTTATGATTAGGAATTGAGGGCTCAGTTTTGATAAAACATACACTTATAAGCAATTATGTTCACTTTCGGCGCGAGTCTTTTCACCGTTAATTAGAGAAATGTTAAGCTCAAGAGAAATGTATGCATACTATTAAAAATAGAATCACTAAAGAAAACATTAATACTCTTCATTGCTTTTCAATCAAATATAAATTGTCTGATTGTCTGTATTGGAAAATAAATGTCACGAATTTTCTTACAATAAAATGGAACAAATCTTCAAAACTGAAGCATTCCATAAATTGGATGAGTTATATACTTAATTTATAATGGAGAATAATACCGTAGTGGCCAATTTTACCGAAGTAACCATTTTATGGATGCGTCAAATTTACCGGTGTCCAAAGTCGAGTCTTAATTAGAATAATGGACCGGTTAGGGACACAGTGAGGATTCTGGAAAGTTATTTATTAATTAGAACAATAGAATGGAGAGGGACTCTGGAGAAATCGGAAAAGTTATTTTTTAAATAGAATAAAGGGATGTTTAGGGACACATTCAGAAGTCAGAAAAGTTAATTCTTAATTAGTATTGGGTACTCAGTCATAAAGATAGGAGTCAATCAAAACGTACAAACCCTTGCACTCCTAAATGCTTAACATTGGCTGTAATTGAGGCATAAAACGAGGGTACATGTACATGGTCTAAAATTTCTCAAAAATAGCGTACGTAATTTGTGAACCATCCCTTGTCCGGGATGGGTTGGACAAAATCTGGCACCCCAATTTCGAGGCCGTCAGTAAGGTTCATAAGTTGAAAGTTTTTTACGCAAATATTTATTTTATTTGAGTTGTAAATCTATCTGTAGTTATATACCCGGCCTTCACAAAAAATTTTCACCAAAGAGACAAATAACTGAAAGAATTTAGACGGAGCCTCATTAAATTTATCCATAAATTGCTTGATGCTTTTTAAGGGGTGTAGAGCTCCAACGTTGAACAATAGAAATAAAATTTTGGAGCTCAAGGGGTGATTCTAGCAATTTTGAAAATTCAAGCGGGGAGAGGGGAACTTGTCGGCTTTGAATTAAAAAAAACTTAGGAATATGTTTTCCCGCCAAAATATTTTCAAAAAATGTTGTTTACCAACAATTAATAAAATGTGACATTACATGATATTTAAAACTTATTAAATGTAGTGTTTTCATTAAATTATTCTAATAATTGTTAGCTTTGCATGAAATATCGCATCAAAAATCCTTGGGGTTGGTCTAGAAATCACTTGGGGCATCAAGGCATCTTTCAGGAGCCTTGGGTGGGGGGGAGGGGGGGTACATACCACCCACATACAGGTCGTGCTTAAGTCTGGTCCGTACGTCCAGGTTTCAGCTGCGTTGTACAGATTTTATGCTGTTTTCAAAAATGCATTGCTTAGTACCCCTGTATATTTATATTTCCTTCTGTTTTTTTATGTCAGAAAAGATGTGTTCAGGCTTTCATCTATTCTATACAAGTGATAATGTGTACGATTCTTTGTCTAAATTCTTAAAATTGATTGCTTAAGAATCGTATTCACACACTGTTTAAGTGCTTCAGTCATTGATATTGTTATTCAGTCTCAACTCAACCGTTCAGTTAGAAGCTCATGTTTTAGACTAGTTATTGATACATTATTTTATTTAACATACAGGAAAATTTAACTTATTTTGTTATTAAACGAATACAATAAATGCTTTGTTCCATAATTCTTATGAATATTAATTTGAAAATATTTTTCACATGAGGATTACAAAGAGCTGATTAAAAATAATTGCAATGAAAATTTGTTCAAAATGTTTTAAATTAAATTAATTTTTATAGTAAAACACATGATCGCTGAACCGGCGGATTAATGACTCCTCGAACGGCCTCTTTGAAAACCTATCAATAAATAATTTACGGAGTCTTTTACAAGAATATACATATATTTGTAATAATATTAATACCTCAGTCACACCGAACATAGTTTTTGCAGAACATTCCACATATTTAAATGCCTTTATTTTATTGGCCAACTTTTTGCCCATAGATTTTGTAATATATTCTTTGGTGACATTACTATCAGTGATATTATTGACTCCATTAATAGGCCTGAGATCTGTTTTGGTCCCTACGAGAACATACGGAGCTTTAGCACAATGATACTTGACTTCTGGCTGCCATTTGGCTATTATATTATGATAAGAATGAATATTATCGACACTGAAGCAGAGAAGGAATACATCGGCCTATAAGTTGCAAAAATGAAAATTTTATATAATTTTGACTCATTTTTAATGAATGAAAATAAGCCTAATTTAAAGAAAGAACTTAATACAGACCCCTGGATATGAAAGGGGTCTCAATCTTTCATAGTCTTCTTGGCCCGCAGTATCCCAAAGGGTTAGATTAACATTAGTTCCATCACAGTCTAGACCTCCCGCATAATTCTCAAATCTAAATAAAGTTTGAATAAAAGTTTCTATAAATAAATAAACTTTAAGTGAAAGGAAAGCTAAGTAAACAAATAATCGCTTACACCGTAGGAATATACTCTCCGTTTGGAAATCTTCCTGTTGTATAAGATATCAGTAGACAAGTCTTACCAACGGTTCCATCGCCGACAACAACAACTTTAATGGGACGGTTGACACCACTGCAGTTTGCATTAGTTGTCATTACCACTAAAATATTTAACCACTAATTTTGAAGAGACATTAAATGTGAAAATAAAACTTACTTATAGCGCAAGAATGAGAGAAACAATGATATAATGTGAGAATATTATAGTATAAAATGAGATACGCCTTCAAATAAAGTTGAGTGCAATCTTATTGCTGAGAATCAAGTATAACAGTACATTGAGTTAATATTCATATGAATGTATGTATAGATGTTTTTCTCTTCATTGCATTAACGTTCACATCAGCGCATATAATAGTGACTTCCTTTTCAACATGAACTAAGCTTTTTAGTGCACTTTTCCGTTACTAAATTACACCAAATGTTTATTGTATAATATATTGAAACTATCACTCCTTGTTCTCTATGGTCTCCTTTCAAAAGGAAACATGAATCAGACAGTGAGAAATAGAGAGATGATAGCAGTGTTAGATACAGAATAAAGATTTGATAGGGAGGGCAGAGAGCGTTCATCTGCTATCAGTGGGTATGAGTGGGAGTGAGAGGCACCACAATTAAACTTTTTGGATAGTGTTTCATTGGAAAATAACGCTCTGTGTGTCTGTCATTTATGGCCTCTCACAAACTTTAATGGTTATTAACCCCTTATTAATCTCCAAGTGGGTGAATAACAATATGTTAGTCAAAATTAATTATGTATGTACTGGTATTTTACATATAACTCTCATTATCACCAGATTGTCACTATTTAACTGAGTTCATTACACTAAATGAATGTTATTCAAGCATACCTTCAATTTAATTTTCAAAACAAATATTAAGTGTGGCTTCAAAGTTAAAGTTATATTTACGCTTTTAATTGCTTGAATTAAGATATTTATTGGTTTTATATGTGTATTATTTGTTGTGTATTACTGAAAATGCTGAAATATATTGTAGAAATATAGTACATTATCAACAAAAGAGTTAATCATTTCCTTATTTTTATTTTTTCTTAGTAAAAAATGGTAAACATTTAGAGCTAAA
Organism: Nanhermannia nana; assembly: GCA_033996565.1. Taxonomy (NCBI): domain Eukaryota; kingdom Metazoa; phylum Arthropoda; class Arachnida; order Sarcoptiformes; family Nanhermanniidae; genus Nanhermannia; species Nanhermannia nana. The sequence goes on from JAUJYT010000694.1 coordinate 5,989, forward strand.
CATTAACGGAAAAGATAAGGATTCGGTATAACTTAGCAATCGTATTGAACTGTTAAATAATTAATTCCGGATTAAGATTATTAGTTTTCATTGTCAATTAAATATACATATTATGACTCATTCGCTATGTAGTAATCATTTTGTTTTTGATAAAATACCTTTAAAAAGAGATTTCTGTAGTAAATAAAGTCTCTGATAATAATTGGTATAATAAGGTGTGACATACAATTTCAAACTTTAATTTACTGTCAAATTGTAAGTAATACTTCTGAAGTGAGATCTAATATACTTCGATATGACAGTGGACCGTGAAATTTAACCCTAACCTATTCGTATATAAGGGTGTAATTCATTTAAATTGTAAGTAACTTTTAGTGACATCCGGTTAAACATTATCTTCGAATTATGTCCACATAGAAGATAACACAATAAAATCATTCAATTTAAAAGTCTTTCTCACTAAAATTTATATTAAATAACTTAATTATACCGTAACTACAGTATGAATAAGAGTAATGGAATTCTCATTTAATCTTTTTTTAGATTGTTTTCAGATAAGTTTTGAGTCCATATTCGTTTCATTGTAAAAACCGATTAGCAGTAAATTATCGCTGAACTTGATTTTGTGACATTTGATATAAATTTAGAACAGAATACTATAGAAAATAAATTCATTGTTTCTCATGCTTTGCTCCATTTAATAAAAGTTTGAAATAAAATTAGGCTTTTGTGATAAATAAGAACTAAGTAATTATAGACACAATCTTTATATAATTTTAGAATAATTTATTGTTAAGAAACGCTTTAATTACAGGAATAATTAGAATTTGAAATAAATATTAGTACACTCAGAAAAAAATTTAGAGATGCTTTACGGTAGTAATTAAGAATAACCCAGAAAAACAAATACGGCGCAAATCTTAAGTTAGTGCTTTAGATTAGAAATATATAACTAGTATTATCATAAGAACAGTATGTTTTCGGTTTAGAGTTAGTAGGAATAGTAGAACAAGTTCAATAACGTTTACCGCAATAAGGTATGTATTTGAGCACTAATTTATTGCAAAAAGCGTAAAAACCACCTCCAATACAGATTTGGCACTCAAGCGGACCAGTTTTGAGGCCTGTCTTTCATATATTGACGTCGAGTGTTTTTATTAAACCATTGAGACAATCGCTGCGCTCGTCATGCTCTACACTTAATGCACCTAAACCTTAAGTTATATCATAGTGTGTATTGTATTGCAAGATCGACCTGATTCTCGTCACAGATACAGTTACCTCACAGTTGTAAGCTTTTCAAAAGTATATCTTTTATTATTTTATTTAAATCACTTCAAATTCCGCATTGGATGACAACTTCTAGAGCTGTAGTCTACAGAATTGGACTAATATTGTGCATTGGATTTCAAATTGTTTATAAAGTTGCATAACTTTGTGAAACACTTATTTACAGCGAAAACGTCTTCTGGTTTTTTAGCAATTGCTTTGAAGATATGTAAATGATTTCTTTGAATTAAGTGCTGTTTTTAAAAACGAGAATATTAAACAGTATTATACTCAGGGAAGATCTGTAGGCTTTAGTGCAGAAAAAAGAGGAAAGCCTTGAATCGACAATTTTCATAACTTCGCATCTCTTACTGTCACAAAAATTGGTGATGTTTTGACTTTTTTTAATAATTTTTCAGATTTTGTTCAATATTCAATGTTTTTAACTCCAGTAATGATAGCTATAGTTTTCTCAAATAATTACTAATTTCAACAATTCCTTAGTAGTTATTCGAAGTCTTTTAGTGCGAAATATTTCATATATTTATGGAATAATTTGTTTAATTTATTAAACAGATATAAAACAATGCATTTGTTATATTTGATATCATTATTCATCATTTCAAACCTGATTTACTTAACAAAAGCTATCGATGAAAAGAAGGATCAAAGTTCTGACTGTTTTGTGGACAACAGTGACGAAAAAGTTTCTCATAATAAAGTCTCAACACTGAGTCCGAGCGAACTGAGCAGAATTCTGATCGAGGGCTCGCATTCATTTTCATTCGACTTAATAAAAGCTTTACATAAGTTTGAAGACAAAGATAACTCATCTGGACTTCTAGTGAGTCCGTCTTCGATATGGTCTGCTTTACTCATTACATATATGGCAGCAAAAGGAGAGACTGAAACCGAATTGAAAAATAAGTTAAGATTACAAACAATACCAAAACTTTCCGTAGGAATGGCTTATCAGGGCTTAAGATTATGGAGTGATTTAAAGAAAAATATGTCGAAGGTCTCGGAGTCAACGTCTGAAAAGACAACTCTATCGCAGGCAAACAAAATCTTTTTGAGCAATAATATAAGAATCAATGAATGCTTATCTGAATACTTCAACGCTGACATACAACAGATGGATTTCAGCTCACGGCCGACTCAATCATTAGATCAGATAAACCAATGGGTTAAAGAGCAGACCAGAAACAAAATTAGGGATTTGATTCCAAGAGGAGCAATAAATCCTTGGACTAAAATGATAATTGCGAATGCGGTCTATTTCAAATCCAAATGGTTGAACCAATTCAATAAAGAAAACACTAAAAATGCTACTTTTTTCGTGTCGCCAACCGATGAAATTCAAGTGGATATGATGTCAATGGAAGCAACGCTATTGTTTGGAATATCAGAGAGACTTCAGGCAACAGCAATAGAGTTACCGTACGCTAATCCGGATTACTCGATGATCATTATATTACCGCATATTAGCAAAGGTCTCGATTCATTGCTTCGCACAATTAGACCGTCAGATCTGTACGAACTGGTGGCCAATATGTATGACGATGAGGTCAATGTAGTTCTGCCAAAGTTCAAAGTGGAGCAGCAGTTCGAACTCGCGGGACCCTTATATTCAATGGGAATCAAGCGTTTGTTTGATCCCAGATTTGCAGACCTCTCAGGTTTTTTTGAAAGCAATTCTTCATCAATGGATAGCATTGCACTCAATTCAGTTGTACACAAATCTTACATTACTGTCAACGAAGAGGGAACAGAAGCGGCCGCAGCCACTGCTATGATATATGGCAGGTCTGGACGACCAGTATTTCCAACACAATTTGTAGCCAACAGACCATTCCTTTATCTTATTCGAGACGTTGCCACTAATTTCATACTCTTTATGGGTACTGTTAGAAAACCTTTACAATAATCAAAAATGATTGTATTTATTCCAACAATTAATAGCTAATAAATATAATAATCAATAAGTCATTCAATCCAATGATTCATTCATTTGAAACTAAGTTTTTCTAATTAAAAAAGTTTTTTGCAGAAGTACATCAAAAAGTATTTAATTGTTATCTATCGATATCACAGATCTGTACATTTTTTGTTTAAGAATGTGTTTATGGTGTTTATAAGTGGCTTCAAATTTATTAAACTAATCGAAAGTAATCTGAGGAGAACTAAAGGTCACTTCAAGTTTTGAATAATCATCGAATATACTAATAATTTGTTCAAATGAAAGGAAAACTTAAATTTTTTCATCAATTATAAAAGTCTATTAGTCTAAAAAGTTAATCAAGAAAATTAAAATTAAAACAAAATAATAGAATGTTCAAAACTTAGCTCATTAATTAGATAATTTCAATAATATTTAACTTATAATATAGACTGTATTTATACTATATTTACAATTTGATAAGACCTCAAAGTCTAGTTTTAGTGATTATAATATTAAAAAAAAAGTTTAACCACTACACTGATTGATATGCCAAACGACGACTACGTCTTCTACCAATGAAATAAGCGATCAAAACAATGAGGACCAGACCGGCTAATGCGGCCCCAACTGCTATCGGCACCACATCACTGATTTCAGCGGATTTACAATTTATCTCTGAAAATATTAATTTAAATATTGATCAAAATATAATGTTTTAAAGTTGTCGATAAATACCAGAATCAAATTTTCCATTTTTAGATTGTTCGATATACGCCTCAACTTTAGAATTTGTGAAATCCACTTCAGTCTCAATTGTTTTCAAAGAAGAGTCTTCATTGAGGAGTGACTCTGTCAGTGCGTTATCGCACACATACGAGTGATCTGTGGGCACACTGAATAAGGTTAAGCCAGTTTTGCTCACTTTCACGATCTTATCTGTTAAATAATAATTAATTAATTAATTTAATGACACAACCAATTAAACAATCGCTTACTGTATTCGCTTTTGTTAAAGTAAGGAAATAGTTGTTCAGTCAATATGTATGAGAGTTCAATCGCTTCGACAAATGCATTACCATTAGTAAAATTGAAGCGAAGCGTCAGATTGGCTGAAGTGTGTTCCTGGTCTACAAATCTAATAACAATCTTCTCTTCTTGAGATTTATTAGGACTGCAAGAGCTGCTGTTCTCATCAACGGTGGCATTGATAGGAATGTTAAATCCAGTCATTTCTTCTGTATTATTAATAGTGTTATTGTATTTAATTCTTATTTGTACAGCAAATTGAACTCTAATGCAAGTGGTATTGTCTTTGGTTACGGTTCCATTCCATTCTTCAGGTTTTGGTGGTAATGTTGGCGTTGGTGGTGATGTTGGCTTCGGTGTGGATGTGGTGGTAGGCGAAGCAGTTGTCGGCACTGCAGTGGTTGTATTTGTGGTCGGCTCTGTTGTTGTGCTATTTGTTGTTGTTGTCGTTATATTTGGTGCGTTCTGACACTTAACTATAGCTATAGTTCATTCAAATGTTAGTCAATTAGAAGAGATCTTAATATTTGATTAGATATTATAGAAGTCAAAAGCTTTAAACCAATAATACTTTGGACTAAATGATAATTAATTGTATTTCAATATCAATAAACTCATTAATGTTTAAAAATTTTTGATACCGTTTAAGCTTATAAAATATTAATACCTTTATAAATAGAAAATATAGTTATCTGTAGATATAATGTGTCTCTAAATGTTTGACAATACGTACAGTTGAGTTCATTTGAAAGTCAACCTAACATTCAATACATAACTAATATGTTTGAAATGGCATTCATTCACTAAACAAACATTATATCTATTTATTTTGCAAAACATTTTCTACTATTAAGTAATTATTTCAGATAATCTTTATTTAAGATCATTTGTCTTCAATTTTAGTTAAACTCAAACAAATATTTGATTTAAAAGGAATAATTGAAATGAGTGACAGACTCTTTGTTAACTATTTCCTCTTATGAATGGCTTAGCTTTAGGCTAATAGTATTGCATTCAATTGGTATACAATTATTCGTTTTTAATTGAGTCGTTTTGTAAAAAACATCTTAAATAATTAGAGTTTAAGTGCGGTAAAGCGATTAATCTAAAGCATAGATAAACCTAATATTGATTGGGGTTATCGAGAGTTTAAGTATTTAATGATACTATTTATAAGAGTTTCAGATTTTAGAAACTTTTATCTTAATATTAATACTTATTTTGCTATATCATCGACTCGATTGAGGTCTTAATTAAACATTGAATTGAGTTCACAATAGAAACTAACTATAAATGGTATAAATGTTTGGCAATCGGTGTTGGAGTCAATCCATTCATTAAAAACACAATTAATAAAAGACTCAAATATAACCGTAAACTATAAGTGAAATACGAATTAGAAATACATCCAAATAAATGCGACGCAAATCAAGACAATCAAACACTCAATCAATTGATACTTTTGTGTTAAATAAAAAGCAGAAAAATATTTATAAACAGCTAAGGATTGAGTGCAAATATGCAATCATTTTATCTCAAAAAATTATTTACATTTTTGCCGATTTAGGCGTTCATTACATAAAACAGTAATCAATCAAATAATACAAACATTTCATTGAAATTAAAATTAATTTTTTTATATTTCAAATATTAATACATTTCTTACCAAACAATGCCATCAATACTAAGAACGCGATTCGAGACATACTATTAATTGTGAACTCAATTGTAATTAATGCAAACAATTATGAAAATATTAATTAAATCAAAATTGAATTTAGTTTATGATCAAAAGCAAAAACTCGAATTAGTTGAAGATATGATATGAGACTCTCTTTATTGTACACTCTATTAGACTGTCTCTTATGTTCTGGTTCTGGTTCTCTATGATAACGCCCTAAAAATTATTTTATCATAAATATGGCTCTGGTTTCCATTTCTCAACTTTCTCTAACATTCACTTCAAATGCCCTAAAACTACGGAAAATTCTCGATTTGTCAGAATTTAAACTAACCTCTCTTTATATTAATGTAAAGAATTGAAAATCAATTTCAGGAAATTGACCCGTATTTGAAATTTTAGTTAAATAAACCAAAATAAATATAACTGAATATGAGATAAGAAAATATTAAACTATAATTTTGATCATATGGTAAAATAGTAATGCATTCAAACTATCCTTTAATACAATGAAAGTTTAGTCCTTTTCGTCTCTGTTTCAACTCTGATAGAAATTAAATACATATAAATCATTAGTTTAAACAAACAGTTCATTATCTAAAAGTACAAAATATTTGATAATTATTACCACTATTTGTAAGACGTTTTTACTTAGTTGTAAACAAAAAAGTTATTTATAATATACGAAAGTTTAATAATATTAGAAATAATTGAATATAAGTTTATAATAATTTTAATTTAATTAAAATCTGATTTACTATTAATAGAAATGTCGAATAAATGCGTTCGCGACAGACTATTGTCAATCATAGACGACATGGAATTGATTTCAAAGTAAGTTTTCTTTAAATTAAAACTAAATTGTTGTAAAGTTTTTTAATTTTAATAAAAACTGTTTTCATTATAATTGTATTTTAGAGAACTTTTTGAGATAGTGTTGACTCCAAAGCCTTTGAGACAAAACGTGACCTTAGATAACAACCAATTGGCTGACCTTCTGGTGGCCAAAGATAAAGAGCTCAAGAATGAGTTGAAGACTGCAAAAGAACAGGAAGACATTGAGATGAAGATGAACTCATTGAAGAGTGAGGTCGACAAACATGACGAAGAGATCAAACAATTGCAGAAACAGCTCAAAGAAGCGGAACTTATTTTGGTCTGATTTTAGTGCCTTTTATTACTATTATATCATATAATATATCATTATTTTTACATTAATTTCAATTGATTTCAATGGTATTCTTGTTTTCCTCTTTTCTGATAACTATATCATAATTATTGGTCTTTTATTTGATTAAATTTTTTTTAATTATTTGAAATAAATAGAAAAATAGAATTAATTAATTAGAAATGTTTGACTGTTAGGCCACAGCGATATATCAGGCGAAGCAAAAGTTAGCGATGATATCAAAAGCAAACTCACATCAAATACCATCTGAAGAACTGATAAAATATGCGCATAAGATAAGTGCAGCCCATTCAGTGGCTGCTCCATATAATTGGGAAATAGGAGACCAAAGACGTCCATACCCTACAGATATCGAAATGAGATCTGGACTTCTGGCCAACTATAATGACCCCAACATTGCCAGTAATTTAATGCAACAGCAGTCGCATCAGATTAGCTCTTATGGTACGCAACAACAGCAACCACAACAACAATCAGAGCTGACCCGACCCTCAAGCACTGCCAGCACTTCCAGTGGTTCGTCTTTCGCGTGGGGACAGAACGACATCAAACCAAACATCAGTGCTCTCTCTTCTTCTTTCACGCAACCCCACGGATTAGATGTCAAGTCTAATAAAGAGAACGATGACGTCGAAGTCATGTCTACTGATTCTTCGAGTAGTTCTTCCAGTGATAGCCAATAATTAATTTGTAAAACTTTTATTTATTTATTTTTTTACATTTTTGTTTCATTTTTATACAATCTTTGGCTTTTAGTAGAAAATAAATTCTATGAATCACTGGTTTATATTGTTTAATACTTTGATTACTATGAGGGCTATATAACTAGACTTCATATTCTTATGCTTGTACTGTATAATAGACAATAATTATTTTTTGTTCGATTAGCTTTTGAGCTGAACTGACTTATGAGTGAAACCATATTTTTGTGATAGAAAATTATGATTTATAACAGATTATATGAATGAGATAGATATGAATGATTTAATGAGAATATTGGTTCAACTGAGTACTGATTTGGTTCATATTATATTATAAATTGACGGATTAGTGCTCTGCACCTCTGCACCAAAAATATAAAATTACTCAAATATATTGAAAATTATTTTGAGTCACTTAAGTCACTCAAACCATTCTATAGAAAATCGATAGATTCTCGAGAAATTTTCAATACACTCGAAAACTGATAAAAACTACTTATCAGTAATTGTTTTACTATTGACTATTACTTAATTGTTTGCGTCTTCTCTTACACATCCGTTCGGCAGTAAAAATGCAAATTTTTGTGAGTTTTGTATTAAATGTTTTGGCAAATTTGTTAATGATTTTGACTTTGGAATGTTACCAATTTTGATGACAAGTTCTCGAAATGTATAGACCTCAGGATACATGTCGAACACATCTTCTCCATTACATATTTTTCTCTGTATTTCATACTTGTCTAATAACTCATCACGAGTTACGCGATCGTTATGTGAATATGAAGTCATTTTGAATATAAAATCTGATATCTTGCGGAAACAGAACGTGCAGTGCCAGCCTTTAAAACAATTATAACAACGAATAAGGTATTTAAGATTCATTAATGGACTAATTGTTTAAATATAAACATTATATTACTATTGATATATACTGTACTAAAATATTAAAAGATTTGTTAAACAAAAAACTATGTCCTGACTGACCGGCATCAGCGAAAAGATGGTCAGATATTCGGGTGTGTTTGTACTCGAAGTTGGATTTATTAAAAATATTGATATGTGCTCTCCAGCTGTCATCGATACTAAAATAATATTCAAAAGAGTATACATAAGTCCTCAATTGGAGGTGCATATTATCAGGAAATCCTGAACATTCTCTCAATAGCTCAATAGTATTAGAGGAAGGAATTTCGTCCACATCTGAACAGATGATAATATCTCCGTTGTTTGCAAAACGTCTAACAATATTATTCATTCGATCTCGCATTTTGTTCTCATTCTTGAACGGATTTTCACCTGATTTAAGCTCTTGTAAACCGGTGTAAAGTTCATAATGAAGTTTCTCTTTGGCCCACAAAAAGTTTGTTAGACTTTCATTAAATACAAGTTTCTTTTGTTTTCCAGTAAAAGTTTTATCGGCTTCTAAGACAATAAAAAGATCAACGAAAGGCCAGAGCTCTTTGATTCTTATTTCTAATAAGTCGAGCTCTACTGAAAATATCACAGCATCGATCACTTTTGGTTTGATGACCCTCTCCTGCCAGGAGTGATGTTTACACAGTTGCGCACCTGTGAAACCATCGGCATTAAAGTGGGGTATTATATTCCAAGGCTTCGGACGGTTTGATACGTCCCATATAGGCCTTCATTGAGAAACAAATTATACTTATCATTATGTTTATTATATGACAACCAATTTTTGAACTCTTTCATAATGTATTTACTGTAACCGTTAAAGTATACCTGCAGTATACAAGTACCCTGATTTATGGTAAATAGGCCGCACTCGCGCATAAGCCGCACCACTAAAAATAACCCCAATTTCATTATGAAAGTAAGTTTAACAGTTAAAAAGTAGCCCTTCCTATTAGCCGCAGTCATTATTTTCTTAAGATTTTAACTTTTTTCTTCAGATAAGCCGCGGCCATAAATTACCATAAATAAGGGTAATATCAGTAAATGTTGTAAATCTATTGTTACTTTAACAGTACTGAATACCTATTTTATGACTTATTCCTTTTTCAGATAACACTTTGTGAATTTACTAGATTTTATTGTTATGTCATTTAATAACACAAGAGATAACTTTCAGCAGTTCTTTAGATTTATTTATAAGGCTATTACAAGTTAGTTATCTTATCAATAGTATGACAAGTAAGACAGTACTGTTACAGTTCTGTTACAACCATACCTGGACAAGGCATAGGGTTGCCTAGGGGTTGACCCCCCCCCCCAAGGTTTTTGGAAAATCAAAAAAGCATAGCTTGGTCCCCCCTTTGATTTTGACTAAAATTTGAGATTTTATTAAAATTTAATTTACTTTAAAAAGTTTTTAATTAG
>JAUJYT010000695.1:0-16127 GCA_033996565.1 Nanhermannia nana
TTGTTGAGTCAGATATGAAAACACCTTCAAAATAGTTATCTTTTTGTTCATCATTTTTGTTGATAAAACATAGAAATGTGTACAGTTGGCTAAACATATATGCTTTACACAAAAGTATATATCTTAATAAACTGATAGAATTCCGTGATATGAATAGTGCTGTATATGATTCCGAGCAACCAATATTACTAATAAATAATAATAATAATAAACGGATATCATAAATAAAATATAGTTACAAAATCATACAGGAATATCGAGTAGATAAACAAAAATTTATGTTCACAAATTTGGGCCCCCAAAATTGACGGGCCCCTACCCGTCACATACCCCCGCTTCATAGTAGTTACGCCACTGCTTCAGATCTACACCTAACTGGCAGAAAATCCTGGTTACGGCGCTGTATATGGATTTATATATATATCTATACGTTTGACCAGGTGAGAATTGAATTTAAGTTAATAATGTTATATGTAATCTGGATTAAAAATTATATCATTTTAAAAGCGTCGTCTTTTCTTTTAAAATATAGAATTATAATTATGTTAAACATAAATAAAATTATTCTATTTTCTATATAATGAAACAATACTGACCACTGAATATATATTTTACAATAACAATAAGCTCAAAAATGAAATAAATATTTTAAAATTCTTCATTCAAGAGAAATATGTGCCAAAAATAGTTTGTAATAAAATATATTTTAATATTTTATAGATATATCTCTAAATTCACTTTTGATATTGAATGTGTTGGCGTTAATCAGAAGTGAAGATTATGTATACAAATGTATGCCACGCAGTAATACCAAAGATAATCGATGGTATATTTGTAATGCAAATTATCAAGAATTCAATATCACAGAAGAGATGCAACACTTGAGCACAAATTTATCCACAGGAGTTGGTCAGTTTATCGACATTCGTTTTATCGACAATAAGTTTATCGAAAATAGGTTTAGGTTAGGTTGGGTTTGCTTAGGTTTGGTGAGATTTGTTTAGGTTTGATTAGGTTTGGTTAGTTTTGGTTAGGTTTGGTTAGGTTTGGTTAGGTTTGGTTAGGTTTGGTTAGGTTTGGTTAGGTTTGGTTAGGTTTGGTTAAGTTAGATTTTAATAAAACGAGTGTCGATAAACTCAGCCAAACCCTTATACACAGATGGAAAAGCATTTTCATCGTTATATATTAGCCATATGTATATCGAAGATATACCAGAGGATGTATTTCAAGACATATCATTTGCTAAATTTCAAATATCTGAAACTAAAAATTTACGTAAAATTCATTCAAATGCATTCAATAACAATACAATTAATACATTAACAAATCTATTTATTTATGGACCCACACAACTACGCAATGATCCGCCTAATTATGATTTGTACAAATCTTTAAGCTCTTTAGTAAATACGGGAAATATGTTGTTATCATTAGGAGATTATTATTCTCATGAAATACCAGACAATGCTTTTAATATACAGCAAAATTTATTAAATGTTTTAATATTCAAAAACTATAATTATAATATATCAAGAATTGGAAGTTATGCTTTCTCAGGGCTGTCGGCTGTGACTAGTATTACATTTAGTGAAATTCCTATATTAAACATTTCTTCTCATGCTTTCGATTTTACAGAATATTCTGATGATTTACTAACCATAGACTTCGAAAATTGTCAAATAAGTGATGAAAACATAGAAAACGATGCCTTCTCTGATGCTAAAAGGCCTCTTTCTATATATTTAGGTAAAGGAGATGAACGAATAAAGTATGATAGTTACGGACTGTTTACTGAAGGACAGTACGTTGTCTTGCATGATGGGTTGGTTGCTTATTATACATACTTATAAAAATGTAGCATATTAATAGTATTTGAAATGTGCTTGCAATACACGTGAGTTTCTGTATACATATTTTTTCATCATTCCCTTAAGGTTTAGTTACATATTTACCGCATCAATTACAACCATAGGTCGGTGTTTGCTTAACTGTGAATGAGAAAGCTTTTTGGTCAGTCTTATAAAAGTACATCAAATATATAAAAATGTACTATTTTTTAATTAATTTTATAACACTGACCAAAAAGTTCTCTCATACATAGTCAAGCAAACGTCGACCTATGCTTACAACAGTTACTATCATACATTATTCATTCACCTCTTCTATATGTAGTTAGGAATCAATATATCTTATTTCATTAATAAATTAGATAATTATTCATTACTATTGAAAATAATAAACCGTTTAAATGTTTTTATTAAAATGATAGTAAACAATAAATTAGAATATATAAGAGAAGAGAAATTCGCAAAATTTTTCACAAGTAATTCAAACAATCTTCTAAAAATTTATGGAAATCCATTAAATTGTGGTGATATTACACCATTTAAATGGTTATTAGAGAACAAACCACAATATCAAAACCAATTAATTAACGCGTCTTGTAGTGATGGCACATACTTTTGGGAATTAAATATTACCGAATCATCACCACAAACACCATCAGAATCATCACCACAAACAACATCAGAAACATCAATAAAAACATCAACAAAAACATCTCCACAAATATCAATAGGTTAGTTTGTATTCCTCATTTGACTCACTGACATGATTAGATGTTATCAGGGTGACCAGTTTTTGTCAAACACAAACCTGGACAAAATAAAAAATCAAAGGGGAGACCAAGCATTACATTTTTGGAAAATATTCCAATTCCTGGACTGTCCAGACCACTCCTGGACACCTGGTCACCTGGATGTTATACAATGCGAATTTTAAATTCAAAATTGCAGTATGTCGCCTTAAATGATTCAGTTAATATTGTTAAACTCTATATATACAGATACTCTGTAATTATTATTTAACTATAATGAGAACTCATTTTTATATTCATCGATTTAATAATTTTTAAATTTATTTTTTAACAAAATATATATTTTTAAAATTAAACAGTTGGTGATTCTGAAGATAAATCCAATACAGTTCTGATATTATTTATAATCTTCTCAATAATAATCATTTTGATTCTGATCATTGTTGGCATAAAATTTAATAAATTAAATATAATTAATCCGATTGAATATATAAGAATAAAGCGTGAAAACTATGGCAAAAGAAAATTAAATGAAAAAATGAAGAAATATCTTAAAGAAAAAAATAAATTAATAGAAAAAAATTTCTTATCAGAAGTTTCAAAAATAATTACAGCGCGTGGGTCTGAGGGTCAATTTCGGACAGTGTGACGCTTTTTAAACTGAAATTGATTATAACAAGTTCACACTTATTTCCAAATCAAAAAAGATAGCATAATATAAGTTTTTACTAGATCTTAAAGATTTGCCTTTAATTATTCATTTCTTTTTTATTCGCAATAATTATAACACCGATTGATCTAATTTAAACTCATGAAATATAACTAATCCCGAAAATTCAATAATAGCCACACCAAAAAAAAGATTTTCGTCAAAAAAAAGTTGTTTGAGATAAACGGCACACATGTTTTCTTTTTTAATCTCAGGATTACATTCATGTAAAGACGCCGCTAAATATAAGTGTATTCGACGGTTTATTGAGTATTAAGAAAATATAATAACTTAAATTGAATATATGGTAAAGAAAATAGAAAATATGTCACATCAAGTCATTCAAGTTATCAAGAACTCGATAAACGCTTTGTATAACCGATGATTCGGAGATGAATCCCAGCACTAGTTATAAATATTATTCGGTCATTGCCTCAGAAGCGCTAAGAGTTATGTATTTTTAGGTCACTTCGCTGATCTATTTGTAAAGAAGGTTAACAAGTTTCTAATAACAATTGAAATCATATTTAGTCATTTACAGCGAATCACTTTTAACTAACTTTTAGTTATAAATGAAGACAAGCCTTAGACTAACGCCAAAACATTAAAATCTTAAAGAATGTGTTTTTTTGATTCTATACCGATAAACATTAAAGCTTTTTTTGTTGTGCCATTCATTGCATGGTTTATTTTCGTAAATTGTAAGTTTACATTCAATACATTAAAAATAATTCACTTCTTTTTATTAGTTTTATTGCATTAAGTTTTGAAAAAGTTTTTTACGTTCAGGTCAGGAAACGCCGACTTCATCCAAAGTCTTCAGAAAAGGAAATTTAAAGTTTTCCTTTAGCTTTGATGGACCAACAGATCTACATTTTGGTTCTGGTATTTTTCATTTATTAAATTTTGTTATAATTAAGCCAAAAGAATAAGCATTTTTTGCTTTTCAAAAGTATTTTCAAAAAATTCAATTTTAAACATTATAAGCCTTTCTCTTGAAGTTTAGTTAAAAAACTTTAGGCTATAACTGAAATGTTTCATCCAATTAATAGAAATATTTAAAATTTACATATTTTCAGGATATAAAACTTCAAATAAAAACCATTACTATGACAGTAGAAGAGAAAGTTCGTCGATAAGCGAGCAATTATTGAATGCTGTAATCAGAGAAAAATTGCAAGTGTTTGAAAGTATTTTGATAAATGGAAGCGTTTCGAACCCTTCTTTTCAAGTTCTGGATTTGGATTCAATGTTTATTATATTAAATGACGAACGAATGCATCTCAATATTTCAGTTGACAATCTGGAAGTCATTGGATTATCAAAAATGGTATTGAAAGATATCGCAAGCAATATGAAAACAAGAAGAGTCAGTGTTTTGCTCCTTTTTCCTAACGTTAAAATCTCTGCATTCTATAAAGTGAATGGAATCTCGAGTATGCATAATGACAGAAGTCATAGAATTGATGACAAGGGAAAGCTTATAATTGCTTTGAATGAGTGGAGGACTTCATGGTCTGCGAAAGTACTAAATATTTTTAATAATACGTTAGAAGTGACGCAAATGGCAATAAAAAGTCATTTTGATTCTTCTAACGCAAGCTACGAGAGTTTTATTTCTAAAGTTGAACCAAAGAATGCGATCGATTTGGATGAATTAATGACTTCGATGCTAATAGAAAAAGTTGTTCGAATTGTTGATGAAAAGTTTGAGGAAATATTAAAAGATTTAGTGTTGGAAAGTCTGATAAGTCAACCAGAATCTCAATGGTCTGACGCAAAGTCGATTTTAGACAGACATCTATCAAGGAATAAGCGTCAGGTGCCGTGTGAAGTGGGAGAAGAATTAGATGAATATGTCGACAGTTTGTTCAGATTTGGGAGAAGACTAATCAGAGTAATGGAACCGTTTTCGGTAAGCCTTTCTTAAGCAACGATTTTTAATGATTTATTTACAAATGTTATCCCACTTTCTGTAAATTAATTCAAGAGTTCAATATCTTCTTGAATAGAAGTTCTCATTTATTTTGATATTAAGATTATTTAATCAATAATTTCATTTATTTGAATTAATATTCATTTGTAATGAAGAGCCATAGGCTAAAAAACTTAGAACCTTAGTTCAACTCCTCTAATACCAGAGCCTAAGCTCGAAAAGAAGGCATGAAAGTTAGGAAAAAGTTTGTAAATTGAACTCTATTTGAGATATGACAGGCTCTTAGATTAGTATAAAATGAAGTAAAATTGAAGCAATGAATTAAAGCAAAAAATTGATTACAGTTGCCCAACGTTACAATTGAACTCGAAGAATACAACATTCAAATATTTCTTCATAGCGGCGGTGCTTCACGTATTTACACATTTGAACGCCGAAAGCCTGCGTGGGTTTTGTGTCAAAATGAAACCATTTCACTCGGATTAACAATTGGTTTAGAAGAAGCTCGAGTTTTGTATAAATTTCGTGTAATCCAAGACTGGAAGCTGTTGTTTGATGGCGAGGCAGAGATTCAAGTGAGACGACCTAAAATTCAGGCTCAAATCAGTCAAAATAGTCCACCAGAAAGTGATGACGAAGATGCAGAAGAAGTACCAGTACAACAACGAATAGATAGGCTCAAAGTGTGGAGACCCGGACAGATACTCGTTATCATTAGAGGGTTAGGAAATCTGAGTTCAGCTATGAGTATGTTAATTAACAGTATGCTCATGAATACTGAAATGCTGGACCCTATCATCAAAATGATAGAAACAGATGGTGTCGCCGCTGCCAATGAATTGTTGAAGAATGTTTCCATTCCTATTTTCAGTATTATATAATTTATTCATTACATATCTTTCACATTTTGTGTCAGTGTTTACAGACATCAAACTATCAATCAATCAATGCATTCAATTGAACTCAATGTCAATAAAGTGGTGCCAATATCTCATCTGACCGTCGACTGAGAAATTGCAATATTATGTTTCAATTTCAAGTGATTTAAGCTTAAAATTGTTTTTTCAATTAATTTTATAATATATTTTTGTCTGTCTATCTGTGATAGTGTTCTAAATAATTAAAAATTTTTCTATACAAACGTTAAGAGTGAAATACATGAGTATAAGTAAATTGAAAATTGTCTTCAAAAGGTAATTTTTGGGCATAGAGTAAAGTTGTAAGTTATATAAAATTATATTTCTAATAAATTTTGGGTTTTTTTGCTAACTTTCTATTTAATTTAGTTTCGTGTTTAAACTTTTAATAAGATCCATTACCTTCGTCTTCAACACAATTATTAAAACAAATACATTTTGATATAATATAATACATACGACTATATATCTTATTTAGAACCAAAGCATTTAAGGGATTCTTTAATATTTTGTAACGCGATTTTCTGCTCAAGTCTTTAGATAATGAGTTCAATGATTGCGCAATAAGTTAAAGTATACGAAAACTAGAGAAGACACCAATGATTTATGTTCTTAAATAAATAAGATGTTTATTTATGAGGCTATAAATGTTAAAAAGTTTGGTCACAGCATTGTCAACGACCCGACGCAACGCTTGGCGAACTTTGACCAGCATTTTGTTGTCCTGTAGTATTATTTCCTGGAAGAGAAAGTGTTGAACTGATGCGACCAATGATGTCTCCAATTCTCTTTTGAATATCTTCGACACGTTTTCTTATACCATCAATAGTGCCCTGATCTGCGGGATTTACTGTTCCACTGTTGGGTCGACCACCAGGTGCAGTGGCGGCCGATTGAATACTTGTCAATTGGGTTTGAATTCTGACCACATTAGACCTGATTCGTCGAACGGAGTTAAGCATTGGCCTCAACATTGCACTCAGAATATATCGGCGACGATTTGTCAGTTCAGTCACTGTGTCCTGTGATTACAAAAAATGAGACAAAAGTTATCTTTTACCGAAAGTATACCTGAATTCTTTTCTGAAGTGTATCGAGTTGTGTGACGAGAGCCCCAACATTATCGCCTGATTGTCTTGAAAGTGCTAATTCAAGTTCGCTATTGATTGCACTATAAATGTGTGGCTCAGATGATGTGACCGGTTCTTGTGTGGTCACAAGTTCGACCTCATCATTAGAAACTGCACTTTCTGATGGGATGAACTGTTGTACGTGTGCATCCAAATCATACAATAATTTTGTCGCACTATTGATTGGATCTGAGAATACTATAGTCGGGTCATTAATATTGAGATTCAAATCTTCTGATGGCTGCACTACTTCTTCATTTGCACTTTCAGCCACTTTTATCTCTGCAATATTTGCTGGACTTGAAAATCCTGATTAAATCAAGCAATGGATGGAATCTTTGAAATTGTTTTACCTTAAAATTTTAGGTAATATTCTTTTATTTGTAGGCTTACTCACCATTTGTGACAGATATAAAAAGAATAAACGCTGAAAAATATTTCATTATTTAATATTTAATCATTAATTTTTGAATTTTAAACTCAAATTTTGATAAAGATTTGATTCACTGTTTTTGAAAATTTGATAAAATTAATGCCAACAAGAAGTACACTTCAACTTATATAGAGATGCACTCTCTTCACCTTTTTTACGTCATGACCCTAACCATTCTCTTAAGTTATCCCATTAAACATCAGTCATGGATGGCTTCCAAGTGAAAGTAAAAATGAAGATTACTTTCCGAACAGGAAAAACATGTAATGATAAGAGAATTGAGAGTTCCTTTTATTGAAATACTGTTCAAATACAGCGAGAAAAACGTTATTTTATAGATTGTGAAACACTATTATTACCCAAACAAACACGCAATTCATGCAATTCAGCCTTTCATTCATTTCTTTAGACATTCAACAAAGTTATAGCTTTTCTCTCATTCTTAACTTCACACTCAAAGTCTTGTATCAATTTTGAAATCTATCTTTATTACTATTGTCCATATTTGACATCAAATATATTGCATTGAAAACAAAATTTATGAAATATTTACAAATACTTTTCGTTAATATGTTTAGTTTTGATTAATTAAAGCCATAAAACTTATTTCATTGAAATCGTAAACTTATAAAAGTGCCAAAACTTGTAAAATACACACGAAAGGTGTTGTGCAAATGTACTTCTTATCAAAAGAAAATTTCTGTTAAATTGGTTTTGTAATGACCGATAAGAGAAAGGCCAAGACTTGTAAATCCGGTTTCATTCCGTTTGTTTCCCAATAACATTTCCGGTGTCCAGAATTTCCTAAAATTCTTTAAAAGTTCATCGACTTTTCTAATTGGAATATTGCATAACAGATCAAATCATTGGTATACTTGTGGTAAACAAATAACCTGATGAGCTATTGATGAAATATTAGTTTTTGTTAATACCTTTACTATTGAAGCATATTTTATAATAGTTTTAATACAAAACTGAATAAAGTCGCAACCTAAGTTTTATTTGTAGCTATACTATTACTAATAGTCTATTAGATAAAATATATACTTCATATTTTATGTTTCATTCATTAAATAACTTTCTCCATTATAAACTTGACCATCAATTCGGTCAAATAATAAACTTAATTGTTCTAAATAAATCTAAATAAATAATATTTCACAACTGTTGCGCGAGATCTGATACAACAGTTAGAAAGAACTTTTAAAAAGCTTCAATTTGACGCCGATCTCAATCAATTTGGATAAGGGTAAGGTAGGCTACACTAAATTGAATCTTCGTAAGTTTCATGTTTATTAAGTAAGTTTCACAATGAGAGGTTTCATGCCAAACAAAAATACGCGTATATAATCATTTTAAGAGTACTTTCGTTTGGATTGATCACAATTTCAAAAATTTCATTACTAGTTACTGTATGAATTTAGCTAAATAATAAGCGTGTATAGGGATGTTATTTATTATTACAGTTAAAGTAATTTTAAAAAATTAGAGGGTATAACAGTTTCATACCTGAGCAAAATTTTAAGTTTTTGTGCCAAAAAAATCAATGGTAAACGCATTATTAGAAAAACTTTAAATTTTGCTCAGGTATCAAACTGTTATACCCTCTAATTTTTTTTAAAGATTATTAAAGATAATTAGACTAGAAATCAAACTTATTAGTGACTGTGGTTGTGTCTGATCCAATGTCCACTCCAGAAGAATATTTATACTTTTCTATGGCGAAAATGACTTTTGTCCCGCTATGCTTTTCGTAATTGTGATCTCAATTGAAAACAAGTGAAGCTATTGTTACAATTTTTTCACCATTTTGTAGCTCAATATTTAAGCTTTAATTTGATATAAAATATACATGACTTCTATTGATTTAAATACATTTAATTTAAAAAATGATGATTTTATTCAAAACGAAAATAACATATGTCCAGCAGTGTATGTATTTACTTAAGAATGTTTATCTATCTTCAGATATAAGACTTTTAAAAATCAAAAATAGCATTATATTTGCATAAAATCAAATGAGCAGTATCTACAAAAAGTATTGTTTGTCTATTATTGAGTCTATTACTCAATAAATGGTTGAACCCTTAAAATGCAATTTAGGATTTGAAACTATTAATTGCAGTGTCTTTGCTTTTACCTGTTATAAGGGTTATGACTTCCCTATTCTAATAGCTTATCAATAAAGCATTAGTAGACTAACGGGTAGTTTATTGTAATTTCATATCTATCAGTAGTAAAGGCGATAAAGGCTTACTGTAAGGAACGCATTGACACATTCCTTCTCTCAAAAAATGTTTCATTAGAGGTCAATAACATTCACCAAAACCAAAAAATTAACCTTAACTCGTATTATGACATTTGGGGAATTTGTTTACAACAGAAACAAGAAATAAATAGAAATAATTTGACTGACGCTCGATTAATATCAATACATAATTGTTTTTTAACTTTATTAATGGAATGATGTTTTGACAAATGAACATAAAGATAATGTTTTCTAATCTTAATTAAAGCATTAATAATCAGAAAATAATGAAATCTATCAATAGTGAGGTTTACTATTAATATAATCATAAGTTGACATAATTATGAAATTCCTGACTAGCGTTAAAGAATTAAAGAAACAGTACAACGATGTCAGACAAAAATTATTTAACACTACTATTATCTGATTCATTATTTTCAAACATCAGGTTTTCATTGGATTTGTTGACCTAAAGTTTAAACACTGAGAAATTGAAGACTTGTACAAAACCAAAAACAACACATTTAAAGGAACCTAATTATAAACAAATTTCCATTCGAGTCATAAAATTGACTCAATTTATATTATAAGTGGTATAGTATTTAAATTTACTAAATCAGGAGCTCATCCGCTCATATTCTTCGTCACTCATTTGGTCACTTTGTCGTATTCTCTTAATTGTTATACTACTAGAGTCGGGATCATGTGTTTCACTGATATGACTACTACTGACTTCAGGTCTTTTTGTGGCTGAAGAAACTTTATAAGGATTTGTGGCGTCATTTCCATAAACACGTGATATAACGGAACCTCCATTTCCGGCTGAGTTGACCATTGGCGGCGCTTGAACTATAACAGTTGGTTGCGATGTTGTCGATGATAACGAAGATTGAAGAATAATGGTGTTGTTGTCTACTGCTATCGCACGAGGAGCTGATGTTCGGCTAAAAGTTAATTCTTGATCTGAAAGATATTAAAATTAGTCAAATTAGTGTTTCATTAGTGACTCAAATATAAGTTATAATATATATAAACGTTAATCACCAGAATCTTTGTCACTACAATTGACACCATTAGTAGTAGATAATGAAATCGGAGAGTTGTGAGTAACCAATAGTTTGGATGATTTATTAGAAAATTGCGAAGATGTCTGACCCGTTATTAGTGCGATATCTGATGTGTTAGAAATGCCTCAAATTAATTATAGTTAATAACTATAGATATAAACTAAAAAACTAGAGTCAAGTGTGAGATGAATACCTGGCGAACCGGGCGCTGATCTACTGGTGAATTTGTATTCTATAGTGGTTGGCACTGTTAGATAAGAAGATGGCGGACCCATAGACGATATTATTTCACTTTCTATAGATTCTGGTATAGGACTCGGCTCTCTAGAGAGCGAATCGGGTGTCACCAGACCACTGGCCAGTCCACTGCTTCCGCCATGACTTGGAGACGCTGGTGCTGAGCGAGAAGAGCCCCCCAACTGGTTCCTGAAGCAAGACATCGGTCTCTGCCTCCTTCTCTTGAACGCTTGTTCTATTAGCTTAGGCTCCGATTGAGCGTCAATTCTCCAAAAGGATCCCTTTCCGGGCTCTTCTTGAGAACGCGGGACTTTCACAAAATAGCGATTAAGTGATAAGTTGTGTCGAATAGAATTCTGTTAATTAAAAACCAAACAATTAAATAATTAATTAACAGAATAATAGAATTATAATCAAAATCATATTCAATACCTGCCATCCTTTGTCTGCTGTTCTATAATAGGGATAATTTTTAGTAATATATGAATAAATTCCACTGAGAGTGAGTTGTTTGTCAACTGCAGTTGAAATCGCCTGAACTATCAATTGAGCGTAAGAGTAGGGGGGCTTCGAATCATCCACTTCTCCGGGACTGTTGGCATTGCTTTCAGAGTTACCGCCTCCTGATTGGGGCACAACATAGTAATCGCTACTATTGTTGTTATTATTTCCTTGAGAAGAGTTTGAAACCGGAGCCGGTGTTGAAGATGAGGAAACATTGGTTGACATTGATTTACTACTCGACTCGTTGAGCGGCACAACTCTGTGCTCGTCTGAAGCGACTGCTGCTGCCGCGTATGCGACCATCATTTGCAAGTCATTCGATATATTGCGATGACGTGAACCTCCTCTCGGACTCGCAGGACATGAATTGGCGGCACTTTTACAGCAAATAAAAAACAAATTATAACTAAATCACATTAAATATAGCGTTGAATACCTTATGGTTCCAGCAGGTGATGGAATAGGACTCGCAAAGTCAGGATCCGTCGAATCGGGAATGTTTACCTTCAAGGGTGCCATTGAGTGGCCTTTTAATGAGTCGCGATTACCACTGGCCTGATGTGAACCACTGGAGTCATCCACCAGTGATTGGAAGACTAACTTTATGTTCGTGCTCGGAAACCGAAATACACACCTGTCAGACATCAAATCAAACCATTTATTATTTGCATTCATTACGAAATCTCTTTATATATATTATCATTAGTATTAAAAATAAAACTTTTAATAAATTAGTTTTTTAATTAATATCAAAGCACTTATCAAAATGCTGTAATTATATTTGTATTAATTTCAAACCTTATATCAATCAATCAAATAGTCATTAAATAATTCAATGTAAAAGTAATTGAATATCAATTCCATTAATCATTTCAATCAAATCAAGTTTCAAACAAATAGGTTCTCACTCTTTGGACACGAATTGTTACTAATTTTAAATACTGTATCAATTTTAAGGTAAAGGTTTATCAGAGAGTTAGTCGACTCTAATATGAAGCTAACTATTACATAATATACGGTATATCAGAATAATGAGAAAACTAAATAATTTTATTATTTGTAAAAATTAAAAGTCCTTTTAAGAAAACAAAATAGTGATAAAAGTGGTTAACTTTTCTCATATCAAAATGAAGAGATGGATTGAATGCCTAAACTTTTGAGACGAAGCCAAATGCATTTCTAGCGCTGACATTGAATTTAAAAGAATCATAATTTATATCAATTTTAACATTGAACTCAAATAAAGAGTTATTTCAGAAAATAATCCAAAACTATTTCTTTCGCCACAAAAATGCAACTATTTTTTCAAAATCAGGGTTCGAGCCAACGGTCATGAGCTTGTGAACTAACTTTAGTAAATACAATGCTCTTCACTGGTTATAAGCTATTATACAATAAAATATAATTAAAAAAAAGTAAATTCTGTTTAAATTAAAATAATAGACTTAAGAAAGTTGATTGTCTTGAGAGTGATTCAAACTATTGAATGGTGTCATCGATTCCGTAATTGTATAAAACGGTACTCAACGTCATTGCTCACAACAAAACAAGTTGCGAGAAAAAAACTGTAAACAATCTAATCGTTAAAACAGTAAACTTGACTCAATTGATAGCGAAATTGTTTTTGGGTTTCAAAATATTTGTAAACAACTATTCCATAACAGCCATAACTTATCAATTTTTAAATTACTTTAAAGGATTCAATCAAAACAGCGATAAGTTTAGGTTTTTCCCAAATATTAAATAAAGTCAAAAAGTGTTTACTTTTTGTTTGCCTTTAAATAAACAAATAAACAGTGGGTTTAATAAACAGGAATTTAATAACAAAAATAGTGACAAAACAGTATATATTAGTAATGGTTTCATACATAGCGAGCAATTTATTAGTTGCGAAACCACTCGAACAGTTCGTCGTAAAAGAAACAAATATTTGAGCGAAAGCCTCGATAGAGAACAGAAGAACAGTTACAACAACTTTAATATTAGGAAATATAGGAAACGAGTCTCTAAACAGTGAGTGAGTGAGAGAGAGAGAGAGTGTGTGTGTGTGTGTGTGTATCTGTGTGTATGAGAGAGAGGGAGAAAAGGGTTTCACGAAAAAAGCTCTCAGAGTCTCGACAAATGTTTACAAAATGTATGATTCGTTTGATTCCCTGTTATACACATTATAAGCCCAGTTGTGAACCAGTGCTCAAGTGCTAGAACTGCATAACGAGGTCACTGAATATGATGTTGTCTTCAATGAAAACAGCACTGAAGGCAAAGCAGTAAATAAACGATTACTTAAAGAGAAGGCTTTATAATAGATAGCAATACATTGCAGACAAACAAAAACATTTAAACTGTTATACATTTTACGCCAAATAGAGATCAAACTAAAGTTTCTTAAAACTAATTATCATTCAAAACATTAGTTAATATTCATTTCATTAAATATTATATTTTTTAATTTAATTATAAATTCATTTAAAGATTATGTTAATAATAGTTAAGTAATGAATAAAATGAATAATTATTTAAATAAAATAAAATAAAGACAACAATAATAATAATATTATTAACGAATCACTTATTAGTGAACACATGTCTGAAGTCTGCATAACATAAACACAAACAATAAGATAAACAAATAAACAAAACAATGGAAAGAGCGGTCATTCAGTGTTTAAAATGTGACTACAATTACAACACAAACAAATGATATGATAAATGATATGACAAAATGGCAGTAAATGAAATGGTGTGTGGAATGGTATACCAATACAATATTGAATAGTAAGATGTATGGTATAGACTTACGTTCTCGGGAGCTGTAGAGGAGGCGCTCCCTTGCGCTGAAAGACTCCGTCGACGAAAACGCCATTCTTTCCGTTGCATATCATATAGAAATGATGTGAATCGAAATGGATTTCAATGTGTTTGCGAGATATGAACGAACTGTGACCCATATTGACATCGACCTGACCTCTGCTGCTGTTCCTTCCAATGGTGATTCTGTTAGATCTGATCATATATTCAAACTCTCGCGTCTCGAGCCGTGCGATGGCTTGTGATTCACTATTAGGCGCCCATTGAATGCTCGAAGGACTGGCCGGCGCTGACTTCAACGCCAACAGAGCCCAGGCGTCTGAATCTGAGGCTCTGCTAAAGCTGGACATGACTGGAATCGAATCAAATCTGCCGTAAAGAGTGTCTCAAACTTGTAAACAAACACGCTTTCAAAATGGCCACAAAATGTTTGCGGTTTGTTATGAGTCTATGTATAGTATGTATCACTGCTTGCTATGTATGACTGCACTCAGCAATGCTTTGCTTCGCTCTGCTCTGCAGTGAAGCACTACTTCTACACTTCAATACCAGTACTTCTCTAGTCTTGTTGTTGTTGTTGAGCACGACTTATGCGACATAAGCGCCAACTCTGACGCACTTCAAAAACGTATGAAGTTTTAGCACTAGATATGCCTTCAATACTGTATTCAACACACTTTCTATTATATACACTGTTTTCCATTCATTTCTCTTATACTCTGTCCTAAAAGAGTGAAAACTCTGCCAAACAGGGAGTCAGTCCTCACTCACAGACCACCCCTTCGTCACTATAATAGCTTTTTCTAAACTATTGTATTCAATATTTACAGTATTTATGATCTGTTTATCATATACTGTATATCATATACACTAAAACTATTTGAAACGCATTTTTAATAACTTTATGTTATTTTTCATTCATACTAAATAATCGTATCAAACATGCAGTCCATTATTTGTTTACTTTTTATAAACTAGTTTTCCAGTTATTTATAAATAACTGAGTTTTTTAAATCAATATTTTTGAAGAAAATACTTTTCAAACTTTACTCATTTTAATCCATTTTAGTTATCATTCAAATTATTTACTTTTCAATACATTTAAAGAAACGATAGTTTCAAATGTTTGTAGAATTGGCGCATAATTTGAAATTTTAATTTAGTTTAAGAAACATTTATATTCAAGAATTAGATCTCTATTTTGATTATATGTCAAATGCTATCTGTAATCGACTCTGTATTACATATGAGAGAGAATTTAAATTGATTTTAAATGAAATCAAAATCTCGTATTATGTTTGTGTCCGCACATATTGTTGTGAATCAAGTTATCACTTGTTTATTAGGTTAAGTGCAGAGCATTAGAACATTACATGATTGACAACAATGTCACATAAAACAGATAATAATAAATGGTTTGCATTTGATTTGAAATGTTTATCAACTTTTGTTGACCTTAAAAATGAGAAAAATGGTCAATAACTTAGATTTGGATTAAAAAGTTATAAACAAATGAAATAATAAAATCGTGAGCTTCTACAC
>JAUJYT010000696.1:0-16124 GCA_033996565.1 Nanhermannia nana
AACTTTATGGAGGGTTAGGTATTAGTGCTAAACATATCTGCTATACAGGAAAGCGAACTTACAGAAGGTAAGGATAAGTGAGTCTATAGCCTAATAACTTGCAGTTATTATAATACAATTGAGTGCTGAAAACCCTCAAAACATAATAAACTTGTATTCACTCATTCATTCATTTAATAACAGCTGATCTTTAAATACTATCAATACTTATAATTAAATTAATAGTTATTAATAGTAATTAATAAACACAAATATATTGACAATTGTTTTATATTTATGTTTATTTATCAATAAGTAAATAATGAGTAAATGGTTGGGCTCTGGCTCTCGAGTCTTAAGACGTGAACAGTTGTCACGTCAGGAAAGACTTATTCATCAGAGAAAAAAAGAAATTGAAGACAAATTACAACAAATTACAGATAAAGAGGTTCTCAATGAGACCAATGAAAGTCATGACTCACAAGAATATGAATCAAATGAAACCATTTCTGATTCTAATTCAATCACAAATACATATGAATCAGAAGATAATAATAATAATAATAATAATAATAATAATAATAACAATGAGACAAATGAAGAACAGAATCCAGTGAATGAGACACACATTGAAGATAATAATCAAATGAAAGTTGAGGTGAAGTCTGAGGTGACACCAATAGTTAACAAATTCAAGAATGACGGAAGTTTTTTCGCACAATTCATGCAAATGCAGAAACAAATGAGTGACCAAAAAAGTGATCAATCAAATGAGTTATCGTCCGATGCAATCAATTTGGTTACCGTTAAGTCTGAAAACAAAGACACAAAAAAAGGCATTAAAATGGTTTTGAAAGCCCCGCAAAATGCTGAGTATATTATAATTATTTATTAATCTGTAAGTTAGTTAACTATGAATTTGTATATAAATAGGAACACATCGAAGCTTAAGATTGTGTCATCAACTGATGCCTCGACTGTGACCTTCTCTGATGATGAGGACGACGACAATAAAGGTAATGATTTAATATTTAAGTCACGAAAAGGTATTGTTTAGTCTGCGTTATGCCTGTCGTTGGGCTACGGATTTGTTATTAACATAAATGAGTTGTTATACTATTCGTCAGATAATCAGTTTTGTTGATGACATTTGAACTGATCCGCTGCTTAAAGTTTCTCCACCAGAGGATAATGACATTCGACTGGCTATCGAAAGGACTGCTATTAGTGTTACGATGAATGGAGTTGAAGCTGAAGAAAGTATGCGTCAGTCAAAAGTAGATAACAATCTTTACTGGTATTACTCTTTATCTCTATTGACAATAATTATTCAAATTAACTCATATTTGTGTTGATATCGTTTTCTAAATGTGCAACAGTTGGCTCAATGATAAGGATTCGTCAAACTATAAATATTTTGAGCAGAGAGTAGAAGAGTTGGTTGAGGCCAAGAAAAGAGCTCAAAATGAAGGCTTACTTCCAATCAAGTCTGAAGCAGGTCTTGAATTTATTTAATTTGTTATTAAGTATTTGTTTAGTTATGTTTTTTACGCATTTATTTAATTTTGTTCTTAAACTAATAAACTTTGAAAATACTGTTGATTTGAATTATTGATAAATAGGTGTCGAGTCGTCGACCACAACGACCAAAGGCGTAAAGAGACAAAGAAAAAGTCGGTGGAGTGATGAGAAAGTGGACACTCAGACTCTTTTGACACGACAAGACCCGGCATTAGTCCAATACGCTATTCAAGTGTTTGGAAACACAAACTTGAGTGCAGACCAATGGAAACAACTCGAAGATCAGCGCAAAATGAAAATGCTTTTCGAAATGTTACAGCAAAAGCAAAGGGCAGCCCAAGCATTAGCGCGCGCCGGAAAAGTGAAGTATGAATACGACTCTGACGAAGACGTAGAGGACGGCACGTGGGAGCACAGGCGCAGGAAAGATGAAATGAAAAAGACTCAAAACTGGGCCGAAGAGCTCACCGAAAAAGCTCACGGAAAGCATCACATCGGAGACTTTATGCCACCCGAAGAACTCGAAAAGTTTATGCAAAAATGGGAGTCTCTTAAAGAAGGACTGCCTTTGGGTCCAGAATCTGATTATAAGGACTTAAAGTTACAGTCAGACAATGTTGGCTTTCAAATGCTCAAGAAATTAGGTTGGGTTGAAGGTCAAGGGTTGGGATCACAGGGGACAGGAATTGCAGATCCAATCAATAAGTTTGTATTATTTGCTTTCATTACATCTCAAGTTTGTTTACTTATCTCTTTCTAATAAATTATCAGATCTTCTGGAGGTGTGAATAATGCCGGTTTAGGACAAGTGCGTCCCGAAGACCTTAAAGAAGGTGATGATGAATATGAAGCATATCGGAAGCGAATGATGATGGCTTATCGATTCAGACCTAATCCTCTTGTAATTTATTTATTTTTATTGTTTACTCTATTTTTGATAAATTGCCATTAATTGTATTCTTTTATTTGATTTTCTTCAGAATAATCCGAGAAGAGCTTACTATTGATACCTGTATTGTATTGGATTCTATTGGATTGTATTGCACTGTATTGCATGTTCTCATTGTATTGCTTCTCATACTGTATAAAATTTTTTTAACAACTGACGTACAGTACTGACAGTAGTCATCAAGTTATGCATTATATACTGTATAATCAACTATCAAATTATATAATTATCAGTTTATCATTTTTATTAATAATTGTGTTATAAATTATTAAATATAACTAATGATAATTAAAATATTAAATGTGTATACAATATTTTAATAATTGCCAGAGGGATATTAGAGTTATGGTATAACTATAGAGCTGGGACACCAGCAGTATTGTGCGCTTTTACTTAAATACAATTGATTTTAGACTTTATTTAAGAATAAGTGATTGTTTTACTCATAAGACTCAACAAAGTGATACGGCTTAAGAGACTTAAGGTAAGGTTGAGTTAAAACAATCACTCTTTTAGATAATCGATAAACTTATAATACTTTAAGTACAGTATGGAAGGGCTTAGGATTTTGTTTTGAAGGGGTATTTATATACTAAAAGTTGGTTCTGAAGAAGCAATAGTTGACGATTGACTAACAAAATAGTTATGATTGAAAGCACAACAAATATCTTGTTTTGCTCTATAATAAGAAACCATTTAACGAACACAAGCTTTGCTGTACTTTTAATTAACAAGTTTTAAGTGTTCAAAAAGAGGTTACAATGAGTTTGTGAACGCTTTGTAGTATACATGCGCATCTCATATCCGCACCCGCGGGTATTTGCGGATATCCGCAAAAATTTGGTTTCGGATGCGGGCGGGTTCGGGTGTTAGGCCCCGCGGGTGCGAGAAATTAATTTGACGCGCATTTGTCTAATGTCTACTTTGGAGCACTTATTGAGGGAAACATTTATAGAAAGACATTATTTATGTTTATTTAAAGCAATCATTTGTTGTCTTTTTTGAATTGATTTACAGATAATTCTGTGTTAATTAATATTTACTTTTATTAATACATTGTTTTGATCATAAATTAATTAAATTAAAAAATTATTATTATTGAGAAAATATGTCTTTCGATAACATAATTGAGTGTTTCAGTGAATCGTTTCTCATAACATCTCAAGAGAATGACACCAATAGATCTCATCCGAGATTTAATTCTTATAAAAATAATAACAATTCAAACATTGACTCAAAACAAGAAACGAGAAGAAAAGCGTTTATTGAATCACAAAAAAAGTATTCATTTTTGAAAGCATTGAATTTCAAATTATTAAACTTTTATTGATTAAAATTTGTTTTTATAATAATTGACAGAAATAGAGACCAAATAGTTATGAGACTTCGTTCACTTTTAAGTGATAGCGATCAGAGTCACGAGAGTCAAACATTCGATCAAATGGAAGACAATTGTGACCAATGTATGGACACTTCTGTTGTTCAAAAGAAGAAGAAGTATTACATAAATAAATATAAGAATCAGTTAATGCTTTCCGAATGGTTGGTAGAGATGGCGCATGACTTTCGACACGAGTGGTATTTAGTGCTCTGTCCGGTCGGCAGAAGATGTCTTGTCATTGCAAATAAGGGTCAGACTAAGGCTTATTCGAGAACTGGTTATCACATGAACTCATTTCCGTCTTCACTTCCGGGCGGAAACAGAAAGGCATCGAAAGAACACAAACAGAACTGTATAATAGATTGTATTTTCAGTGAAACCGAAAGAATTTATTACATTCTTGACGTCATGTCTTGGAATGGCTCTCATTTTCATGAATGTGAAACAGAATTCAGATTCTTTTGGTTGGAATCGAAACTTAATGAAGAATTCTCTGGTGTTAAGCAAAGGTCTCGTTTGAATCCATACGAGTTTCATGTGTTACGACATTTTGGTTGTAGTGATAAACAGATAGCAGAAGCCGTTACCCCTCCCTATCAGTTCTCATCAGAGGTTTGTCTCATTTTAATTGTCTTTATTTAACATAAACTTTGACTTATATGCTCTGCCCTTCAGTTGGATGGACTCCTTTTCTATCACAAAAGAAGTCATTACACTCCAGGAACCACTCCATTAGTCAATTGGCTTAAACTTCATATGGTTTCGGATATTTTAAACATACGAATAGATCAATGTTTAAAATAATACTCAATTATATGATTGGTTGGAATTTAACATAATATGCGTTAAATAAGTTGGTATTGCGTCAAAGTATTCAATATTTAAGGCATTAATTAAGTATATTCTCGAATCGCGACAGAAGTGTTACTTAAGAAAAAACTAAACTTTTTATTTGAACTGATCTTACTTTAGGTTAAATTAAAAAAATTTATTTATTGAAAATTGATTACTAAGTTTGATATTTGAATATAAAATTATTAAACATTTGGTTTTAAAATATTTTTTTGTTTAGATTTATTCTGATATTTAAAAATTTCATGAAAAGATAGTTTAATTTGAAAATGTGAATGACTGATCATTTTTGACTTATGTAGAACAGAGTTTCCAAAAGGTGAACCGCAAATACTCTTTGTTAACATTGTTTTATGGAATCAATGTGTTAACAAAAATCCCTTAGAAATTAGGTCTCGACCAAAAGGTGTGGGAACGGAAACTATTGTGTAGAGTCATGTATTGCACAGTAATGAAAAGAACCGCACAAACCATTAAATTTAATGACTTGTGGTCGAGACATAATTTCTAAGGGATTTTTCTAACACTGTCTGATGGAGTGGAGGGCGAGGGTGGGTCAGTGGAAAGGTGTCGGACTCATGGTCGAAGGGTCGTCGTTCGAACCCCGGACACTGAAAATCTTTGACTGCAATGTGCCGACTGCGCCGATCACATCATTTTTGAATCCATAGACATATCCAAAGAGATGACAAATCAGAATATTAAAAGCGAAACCAGACCACCAAAGATTAGGCTCAGCTCACGTGCTCAGTCATGCTGACCTCAGATGATAGCAACATAGAAATATAGAAAATCAATTATTTTTATTATACTTTTAATTCTAACTGAAAAACAGTAAAAATGCACAATTTTTACTTGACCTGTACTCAAAGGTCATAACTTATGTCAGAAAGATTTATCTCGAATTATAAGTTAAACTAATATAAGAGATAAAACTTATAAAGATTGTGATAATAAAATAGACTTATTGTTTAACAGTATTTTATGGCATTTATCTCATGCTATCAATAAAACGATTTAAATCTTATTTAATTCTCAGATATAAATGAATGAATTTTTGTTATCGAGTTTAATTACAAACAACTTTTTATTATAGTTTTATTACAAATAAATGAATGTGATAGAGTTTTATTACGAATAACTTTAATTATACTAATTATAAAAATAAACCGATTTTGTAAGAAATTGAATTTTCTGAGAAGTTTCTCTTCGGAAGTGAAATGAACTGCGAACGTTTGCTATGATATAATAGTTTTAAATACTTTTCTGCGTTAATTACATGTTTATTCAAACGGAGCTTGCTTTACAACTAGAGTGAGTCACATTCGTAATGATTCAGTGCAGGTTTATGAGCAAAAATAAGAAGTCGCAAAAGCAAAAAACTATATAATATCTTATTCATGTTTGCTTACAATTTATAGAGTTCTGCATTAATTCGAAACTCAAAGATATTTTCAATCATAGAATCCTTAATTCTTAAGAGTTAAGTCAAAAATTATTTGAAAGTATAGGTTTGCATACCATTAATCAAATTAATCAAATTGAATGCATGTGATCACAAATTGGTAGGTATACTTTCAGGTACTTTATGAGCAAACAACTTAAAAGCCATAAGTTATGGCTAATATTCAACATTCGAGAACAAATATTTACCATATATTTAAGTCAGATTCACAGTAGTGGTGAGAATTGGCAAAATCTCAATCCCATCCCAATCCCATTCCCACGACATAACGTTTTATTTAAATACATTATTTGAAAAATAAGATATAAGAACATGTTTTAAATATTAGGAAGTTACTCAAACTTTACTCAAAATTAGTAATTATTATAATGAATGGATTTAGTATTAAATAAATATAATATGAATTTATATGAAACTATGAAATGTGATGAGTGCAATGATCAGTAAAGTTAGATCTGTATTAAATACAAAATGAGAAACTGGTTGTTGGAGCGTTAAAGTGTAGGTCTCTATAATACCTATAAACAAGAGAATGAGTGCTTTTGAGAGGTACTAAAAATTGTTTCGTTTGAAAGCCGTTCACAGACTGGCGTTCATTACAGAGCGCTCACAAGTCAGAGCCAAACAGCTTTCCCTTCGATTACTATTAAAGCAAACGTAAAGTTATGGTAAGTTTTGTGACAACAGAACCAACACAACCAGTGATTCAATAATGAGAATCATGTTTTGCTGTTTATATTCAAATAACATTAAAATGAGCGCCAATTCACTCAATTTTTGTGATTATTTTATAAATAAAGTAATAATAAAGTGATAATCAGTACTACTTTTAGTTAAATTAAATTTAGTTTTACTTATATTTGAATTGTTTTGCTTTATATCATATCATATGTTAATGATATCGAAATCAATATTTTTAAATAATTGAGTCATTAATTGATTTATTGGTGATATTGTACTGCAATTGTATTATCATATGTTGTATTAGTATTAATGGTATTTATGGTCTGTTCTAATGATAGCCAATCAAAACTGTATTAATCCTAACCTTCAGATTGTCTCCAATTGTTGTTTACGATGAACTCAATTAGGATTACAATCAATACAAGAAATAGGAATCACTTAATCATTAAATTATTGGCACTTTTATTAACTCTAATATTAGTGGACTCTAAACAAGAAGTGTTGACCAATCAGTTCGTCATCGAAGCCGAGGGAGGAATCAATTCAGTCAAACAGTTGGCTCTTAAGCACGGATTCATTTTTTTGGGACATGTAAGGCATCAAACATTGCATTTCATTTACATTTCATTTACATTTTCATTATAAAAATATCAATTCATTTGTATTTCAATTGGATTTCAATTACATTTCAATAGTGTTTACATAATTCGCATTTTTTTAAATTTTAATTTAAAAACATTCAAAACCTCAATATCTATTCAATTCTTATTTACTTTACCTGAAGCTTAAAATAGACTTTTATTTAATGACATTTTACTGAATGGACTCTGAGTTTAATAGATTTGAAAACCAATCACAAGACGAGTTGTTTACATACAGTTGTAATTCGTTTTATATTATATAATGAGAGATACAGTTATCTATATATCTATACAATTATGTGATAAACCAATAATAGATAAATTGTTATTATACTGTATTATATACATCGTATACACATTTCTAATATGCAATACTCTTCAGCGGTCTCTTTTGAAAAGAACGGCAAAATCTGATGAGAATATAGTATAACTAAAGTCTATAAATAAAGGTTTATATCAATGTCCATATTGCGTATGGTCTGCACAGATGTGCGTACTTTTGTTAATGTAAATGTCTCTCAATTTTGCCATTAAAAAGCATAATTGGCGTAGCATTTACTTCGCTAACTCGGCCACTGGTCACTTTTCGGAAAAATGAGTGAGCTGTTGGCACCTTTGAGGTGACACTTCGCAGCAATATTTAATTAGTTGCGTTTTATAATGGCCTGTATTCGCGTGCATCGAGAGACAGACACAAAGTTGGTCACTTTTTAGAAAAATTAATAAATTCTCGATATTGACCCGAGGGAAAGGTCTACGATTTGCGGGTCCGGGCAATGTTGGGCTTTTGAACATCTATAATAACTAGAGTCTCTATATTCGGGACATGATTTTAACTTTATATCTCACGCAATTACTTACAAATGAATTGTGGATGATTTGCCTGTTACAAAGCCCTTTAAACAATCGGGATGTTCCCCAATATAGAGGCTCTGATAACATATCTCATACTTTTTGTTTATGTTTACAATATGCATAATATGATACATTAAACTCTCATATTAATGTACCGGTATATGTTTAAATACTTAATCACAGATGTGTATAAAATACTTGAATCTCACATATGTGTATCCTTTGGTAATTGTAAACATCTCTCAATTTTCCCATTGAAAGCATCAGTGGCGTAGCCAACTCGGCCACTGGTCACTTTTCAGAAAAAGGGCACCTTTCAGGTCATACGGATACTGAATATACAATTGGTTCGGCTCTATAGTAGCCAGTATTTGCGTGCATAGCCTGACAACAGACATACAGACAAAACTTTGGAGTTATAATGTAGAAGATTTTGATTGAAGAACTATATTATTAATAAATGAATTTTAGCCAATAGGGTCAATTGTGTGCTATAGCTAAGACTTTTTGAACGATGATACTGATGATACTCACCTCATGTGAATTGATGAAAACCGACCCCACCAGCCAACCGATTGTGAAAATGCTTTTTATCCCCCTTTGAATTATGTCCACAAAAGTTCTAAACAGTATTGAATTGTAATGAATGGTATCCCATATGTTATTTAGCGTCAGATTATCATAAATAATGGTTTTAAATCGAGAAATAAAACGTTTCAAAAATACCCCCACATATACCCCTCTCTGACTTTTTTGGGTCAAAATTTTGGATATATTTATTTCTGTCATATCTGTAATTATTAATCCAATAGAAACAGAGTATTAAATAGTTTTATAATTATTTTGTCAACATTTCAACGTTTATGTAAGACTTAGGTCTGAATACTATTAGAATTGATTTGTTTGGCTGAGACTGTCATTAGTGAACTCATTTATTATGTTTAATAAATCTCTTGCGTTTCGCTGAAGTTTCTCTTTTTTCGTTCAATTATTGGTCGAATAAATAGATTAAACATTATTCTCACGAATGACTCACTTTTTCAATTTTAATTTGAATAATAACTTTTCGTAATTTAAATAAAGATCTTTAACTTATCATAACTAACTTTATTCTAATGTTTAATTTATAAGCAAGTGCTCAAAATTTTTTATATACAGCACTGTATGAGGGCTTTTAATTTTGATGATTTCCTTGTTTTACTTGAGGCTAACTTTTGTTGTCTTTGTAGTGAGAAATTCTTTAAATCATTCTTCGCATAAAGTGAATGAAGGGCTAAAAAAGTGAATAACATTGTATTTGAGCAAAACCTAAATATTTTTTGTTATACTAAAAAAGGTAAATAAGTTTGATGCAAGTTATGCACTTATATGAGACATTTATATGACCTTTAAATAAAATATATTAATTCAGAACAATTATAAATACTTACTTTAAACCCTCCAAACTGGTTATCAAGTTATACTTTTTGAGATTAAACAATAGCCTTCGTATCCATTTTTAATGGTTTAAATCATTTCAAGGCTTGACTGAATATTAATGTTTTACTTAAGTGCAAGCAATAATTGTTTGAAAAAAACTCATTTTCTCAGTCGTTTCATTGTTTTTTTACGATCTGATAAGTTTGTGTTTTTCTGTTTCATACTATAACCAAATATTAGTGAAATAATTTGTTTTTTCAACTCTAAAACAAGTACAGTATGGCTCAATTGGTTTTTATTTATTAGGTTTTACTATTTGTTCTCAACAATCAGTCAAAATTAGCATATAATTTAATGTCACACTTGTGTGAATATTTTGTTTACACTACAAATGAATTAAAGGTTTTATTTGTTAATCAATCACTTTATTTAATGACTCAATTCAATCAAGTATTGAAAGGATAGATTATGCGCTACTTTTGAGTAACTAATGTCTGTTCATATGTGTCTTCGTTTGTCATAACTTAAATTCTTAATGCATTGCTTGTCAACACTCATCATTCTCACAAATATTCTGGAGTTTAATAAATTTGAATTATAAGAGAACTTTTGAGCGAAACATTGATCTTAAGATTGTTTTTTGAAAAATTTACGCTTCTGTACAATTGTGAAAAAATGGTATTTCTTTGTTAAGACCAAACACTGGCATGAGATATATCGCACCATTTCTTTTGATGTTTTATATTTTAGAGTTTATGCTATTGTTGATGTGTCATCTCTGCGCTCAACATAACTCATTTCACTTCTATGATTCTATGGATGAATCTTCACCAACAAA
The DNA here is from genome assembly GCA_033996565.1 of Nanhermannia nana. Taxonomy (NCBI): domain Eukaryota; kingdom Metazoa; phylum Arthropoda; class Arachnida; order Sarcoptiformes; family Nanhermanniidae; genus Nanhermannia; species Nanhermannia nana. Next base: position 10,585 of record JAUJYT010000696.1, read on the forward strand.
TATTCTGTTAGAGATTCATCTAATTCTATATTAGTTTTTTTCAATTTAATAACTTTATTAAAACTGAGTCAGACTGTGTCTGCGTGTCTACAATAATAAGATCTCATATTCTTTTGTTATAAGAAATATTCAAATAAAATTCAAATGCTTAACATAGCTTTGAAGTAATGTTTCTTCATTCAAAAAGTTATATATAATGTCAAATATATTTATGATCTCAAAAGCTATATTAGTTTCGATGTGACGATGGACTCAATAGTTTCATTTATAGTATTTATTTTAGTTTCTTTGAGATAAAATGCAAATTATTTTTAAAATTACATACTTATCAATATTGAAATTAATATTTTTTGCCAAAAGTATTCTATGCTATATTGTTGTATTAAACTTATTATTTTGAACTTATTAATATGAATTTAATACTAATGCATAGTTTATAATTACCTGACCCTAACTTTAAATTAATAAAAAAAACAATTAAAGAATGAAAACATTGAACTAATGGAACAAACGTACTCTAATTCCCGTACTTATCAAAGCATAATATTATAGAGAACATTGTTATATATATGAGCTTTAACAATAGGTTTGGGGCTCCACTATATAGCCCTATTCTTTTTATAACATATTTTGAGTGTTTTTTTACTATTTTACAAAATTATCTGAACTCAAAGTGCACTCATATCTTAGAAACAACTCAAACATATAGTGCGTAACTTAACAAAAACTGTCCTCTGGTTGGGTGAAGAACAATACCACTGACCAAATACTGTAAAGATCACGTTTTCAAAATTTTGTTCAATAAACCGGTTTAACAACTATTGCTGCTAAAAATGAAAGAAATCAGAATTTTTGTGTGATTTTTTCATCACCAATGATGTAATGAATTTTGAGAAAATGATTGCCTTTGGCTTTCAATTAGTCTATAGTTAATTATAAGATAAATCTAATAAAATACAGTAATGTTTTGTTTCTTTTGCATGTAATTTTATTACAAATATGTTTAAGTGTTAAATTAAATGAGTCAATGTATTAATAAAAAAATATGGCAATTAGTTACCGATATATGTAAAGAATTTATTCTTATGAAAGTTTTTGGTTATGGTTTAAAAGCTTAAAATTAAAAATATCTAATATTGCGTTCTTGCTCTGTATTATCTTCACAGTTGAGTGAATTCCACTTTCAATTGACTTATATCTATCATTAGATTTGGTGGATATAAATATTAGTATTAGAGCATTAGTGGTGTTTCATTTTCAAGGGCATACATTCCCCAAATACTAACACTCCAAATATATTTATATCCAAGTCAACTCATTTCATAATTATTTCTGTAATTTTAAATCTTGCACTCAATTAGATCTGAGCTAAACTGAATTCCTCTATAATTTATCTTAATTTAAGTTGTCCTCAAAAAGTTGAATGCTCTTTAGATTAGTCGCATTACTTATTTTCAATAATTAATAAAACATTTAGAGCTTTGGTTGAATGTAAAACAAATAATTATTGCACACAATATTATTATACGTACAATATTTGCGAGTTTTTATCACTTTTTTGCATTGTATTCTCTTTCCATATGAGTTATTGTTATTCATGTTAACTGAGGTGAAAAATAAATATGAAACGCATTAGAGCCCATCTCTGCCATGGTAGTCACCGACCGCTTATTCCTTGCTTTGTTGGTATTTAATCCAAGAAAAGAGTGATTCATTATTTAAATAATATTAGCTTTTATTGAACGCTCCTTTGTGTCAATTTATAAGCAAAATAATGGAAAAACTTTGTTCCATGACTGATGATATACTGTGGTGATTCAGTTCCGGTATTGTTTTGCCATTAAAATTGTATAATTAGTTCTTTAGTCTAAGAAACTGTTTTAATACTAGAGTTTATTGTCTTTTATATGACTATTAAGGAAAAGTTTTGTTCTGTTCTTTTTGGACACACTCTTAATGGCTTCAATGATGACATTCAGACTTTTGGAAGTTTTTGTATTTTTATGAACTTAAGTTTACGAGAAGTATTGTTTGACTTGAAAGGTCTCTGAAGTAGTGGTTATATCGGATTCAATTCTGTTAAGTCATTTCAGGAACTTACACAACATTATAGTAAATAGTCATCACTTCTGTTGAGCACTGGCAGATACTTTTGTTGTTTAGTGTGAACGCTTCCTCTCTTTTTTATAAGTTGTAAGAAAAATCTTTCAGCTGTAATGCTATGTTCGCACCACTTATACTCTCATTGACCCAATCTATGGTTTTGCTTATTAATTATAATTATTTTAAATTCATATTATTTTCAAAATATAGTGTCAGATGTCTGTATCAATTTTATTATTAAAGTCAATCAAAATAATTATAATAAATTTAAAATCATTTAACAGTTAAAATATAATATTATGCTCTTTACTAAAGAAACACTAAGGAATCGATCTTATGTTGAATCATTCAAATAAACCAAACAGTAATGCGTTTCTTATTCCAAAAGGTTATTGTAAGGAAAAGAAAAAATAAATACTTATTTACAATATATTTGACCGATCGATCGATTGTTTCATTCTTTATTGTACTGACTGTCGATGCAGTGGATGTCACTTTTTCTGTCATTCCATTTATACTCCATTAAGTCTATTTGAATGCATATCTAAAAATAAATTACTTAATTGTTATTAGAAAAGGAAATATAAGCCCTAAGATATCAAACGATAAAATTTTACATAATTACAGACAAACCTCCATAAAGTCGCCTCTTATAAAGCCGCTGTAAACAGCAATCCCCAACTTGGGGTATACAAATTATCATTATGCTAAAGTCACACCTTCATATTGTCACATGTGACTTGATTTTAAATATTTACTATCGAACATACCCTAAAAATATGTTTCATAAAGTCACATATTTTAAGTTTTAATATATTTTTTTAAAATTAAGACAAAATTTTGGGAAATTATCATAAAACTTTTAAAAATGATCAAAAAAGGAGAAACACATTTTTAAAACAATTGAAAAGAAATCGAAGTAATGTCCAATTTAAAGTAAAAGTTGAAAATATCTGGAAAATCTAAATGAAAAATCACAAAAATAGACATTTTGTTATTTTATAAAGTCACATAAGAATTTCTTGGTCCCAACGGTGACTTTATAGAGGTTTATCTGTATAATAAATATACTACAATATAAACAAATCAAACTACTCTATTAGTTATAAATTGAATGAAGTGGAATGGAATGAAAAATAACTGGAGGATGTGGAGTGGAATCGGAATTTTTAAATGTTTCGGTTCTCTAGTGCTGGCACTTGCACTTCATTTTATGTTTCCCTAAACACATATCAATATCGTTGATCATTGAAATTAACTTTAAAAGTAATATCAATTCTTGAATTTGCTTTTGTCTCTTTCGTTATATTTGATATAGATTTGAGTTTTATAATTGATGGCTTACTTTCATTAAACACAAGTCTCATTCTCACACAATTTTCTTTTAGAATTATGAATTATGAAACGTTTTTCAAATTAAATATAAGACACAGCAAAAAAGTTGATAAATTATTAAATATTCAAATAGTAAACCAACGAAAGTAAGTTTAATTTGAGAATTTGCTCAATAAGAAAAAGTTGAATTATTTTAACTTTAAATAAAATGTTAATATTTTATCTTTAAAATGGTGCTATAGTTCAATGACAAGCTTTAAATTCGCAATTATTGGGTAACAATTTCTAAAGAATGGCTCATAATTTATAATATCTATAACACTGCTCTGTCTAACACACCATTTAATTTCCTGTCTTTTCACTTAATTTTAAAAAATAAATAAATAAAATGAATCCAAAGTCCTCGTGAACTATTATCGGACATTCCGCTTAACCTGATTTTGTATTTAAAATTCTTTTAAAAGCGATATTTATATATAATTTATAGTAATAAGTGATTCAAATGCAAGCAGTTATTATCGGTCATAATTTGCGTCACTTCAAGTTACGTAAATGCAAATGAATATAAAGATGATACAGATTAGTGATGAGAATTTTTGATTTTATAAATCTCGATCTCGTGTAGTTTAGTAGCATCTCGTCTCCCTAGTTACATTTCTTTTAATATTAATTTTTATGCTGCAGACACTTAGGATTATGTACACTCGATTTCAAAACCTAAAACGGAGGTTTTGAGCTAATTCTATACACCTAAACATTAATCATTTTTGGCGAACAGCATTAATATCTCTCTACACGTTTATTATTTACCATATGCTAAATTTATACAGAACTAGGTAATCAAAATTTGAAATTCTGATCAATACAAACGAAAGTACTCTTAAAATGATTATATACGTGTATTTTTTGTTTGGTCTGAAATCTTTTCTCATGGTAGGGTAGCGCATTAAACGCAAAAATTGCGAAAATTCAATTAAATTTAGCCTACTTTACTCATCCAAATTGAATGAGACCGGTGTTAAATTGAAGCTTTTTAGGAGTTCTTTCTAATTATTATATTAGATCTTAGATAATACTTATATTATTTGTCTTATTTAATATATAATGTTTCTCCATTCTAAAATTTTATTTATTTAAATAACAATTATGTTAATTATTTAACTAAATGGTTGAGCTTATAATGGTGAAAAGTAATTTAATGAATGAAACATAAAATATAAACTATATATATCATCTTATAGTATAGATATGATCAACACTGGTAGACGAGGCTACACTCATTTGAATTTTCGTAATTTTCAGGTTTATTGTGCTACCCTACCCACGAGGAGAGATTTCAGGCCAAACAAAAATACACGTATATAAGCATTTTAAGTCCAGGGAAAACTCCTCGGTTTTGTGAGACACTTGCTTCTCCAAAAATCAATTTTCCCGCCAAAATTTTTTTTAATAATTTTCCCACCAATTTTTTTATTGATTGTTTTCCAAAAAACATGATAGCTAGAAAACTCATTGTTTTTGTAAGACGATATTTTTATGAAATGATTCAAAAATTGATTTAAAAAACAAAATAAAATCATTTATTATTCCCATTCTATTTATTTATCTAAACCTAATTAAGTTGAATAATAATAATTATTTCAAACTAATAGACTATATGCCTTATTCTAAGCTAACTCTTAAGTAGTGTTCGGTCGCGATCCAGAATTTACTTCGCGAGTCTCTATCGAGAGGTACTTCGAGACTCGTCGAATCATGAAAATTAAAGGGGGGATCAAAGGATAATTTTTTATAAATTCTTATTTTGAGAAAAACTCAAAGAGAGACCAAGCACTGGATTTTTTAAATAGCCCAAAATATGGACAGTCCAGCTGTAATCAGGACGGCTGATCACCTGAGCCTAATTATCATTCAATTTCTAGTAAATCATTGAAAACGAGAATTAATATATATATAAATATATATATATATATTCGATATACTATAGATTCTGTTTCATCTGAGAATATTCTCTAAAGCTTGTAATCTCATTACAAAAAGTGCACACATTTAAATCCTGATTTAGTCATTAAACTTGTGTTTTAAATAAAAATTATATGCAT